>JAMKCH010013855.1:0-24742 GCA_023653785.1 Ophioderma brevispina | reverse complement strand
CTCAACTTGGCCTGGCTATAACATTGCAAGTGACCTTTCACCCAAATCTGTGAAGTGTGAACACCCCATACGAGCCTGGGTTAGCGATTCTTCTGACCAAGTCTAGTGATTATAGCAATTGATTTGTGGCACAAAAAGGAACTTAAAGATTTTCAAAGAGTGCTCCTTTAATTGGCCCACATGACCTCTGACCCAAATCTGTGAACACCCCATGTGGGCCTTGGCTCAGTGGTTCTTTTGACCAAGTCTTGAGTGTATAGCAATTGATTTGTGGCATGTACATTAAGGAATGTATAGATGTTCAAAGAATGCCCGTTTAATTGGCCCCCATGACCTTTGACCCAAATCTGTGAACATTTGGGGCTTGGGTCAGTGATTCTTGTGATCGATTTTCTTCGCAATTGGCCTTTTCTCGATTGAAAAACTTTTTCCAAAACTTTAGAAAACATGGGCACACAGGCATACGGTCAGACAGAATTTAGGACTGGTAGGTGTCTCCATTTCTTCAAAAAGGTAACACAAAAATAACTCTAAAAAACACAACTCATTGATGAACTCCATCATAACTAGCCAAAAATAATTCTTAAAAGGTCAAAGGGCTGCACTAGGCTCACCAAGATAGCCAAATGTTGACCTTTTGGATGATGAAATGTTAATTTTTTTGGACATTTTGCCACACCCTGTCAGACCCAGAGAGGACCCTGGGGAATTACATTGTTAGTAGAAGCATGTGCCCTCCGATTCTTGGAGATTTTGGCCCAAATTCATGCTCCAGGAGCAGGTATTTTCAACTCGTCTCATAGGGGCGCTATTCATTATTATGTGTGCGCTTTATTCTGTTAATGTTTATATTGAAGTATTACAAAAGAACGACTTCCTGCCGGCTCGGATTGCGTGGCGTGTGTCTGTGGGCGCTCGTCTTGTTATCTAAAGGTCGTGGGTTCGAATCCCACTCCAGGAACAAAATTTAGTTCATGATTTTATTTGTATTTTAGAGTTGGAGATTGGAATCATAAAAACATCAGAGTTGTGGATTGAAGTAGAAAAATATTGAATAGCTGCCTTATGAGATAATAAGACTGGTCCTGGTCCTGGAGCATGAATTCGGGCCAAAATCTCCGACGTGCGTGCCCTCCTACAATTAGTCTCATCCCCAGTACTTGGTGGGTGTCCTAACGAGCATGTATACTGCAAATACTCACCCAACAAGTGTGGAGGAGTTTGTTACGAGTTTGTTGCTGATTGGTTGAAATTATTGAATTATCTTAAGATCTTGAGAAAAAACATTGACCGACCGGTAGAGCATATTTCAAAATCCTAGATGTGTTGATGTGATGTCTTCATACTGAAACAGGCTGAAAACATTGCAAGAAATTTTTTCAAAGGTTGTTTATGCTGTAGTATTGCATTTTGGTAAGTTTACTTTAGGTCCTGTGTTGAATACCTTGATGAATGAATGAACATTGTTAACAATCAGCCAATCTGAGCACTCTAGGCTATAGATGACTAATTGGCGATCGACCTGAAACAAAATTAACCAAAATTGTTGTGGTGAGTTCTGCAGAACACCCACCAAGTCCTGGGCCCCGCGACTAGTATTTCAATGTTAGCATTATTTCGTCGGCCGTGTCACATAGTGACGTATTCAATATTTTGGACTTTTTGGAGAATTTGGCATGTACATTTGTTTTGTAATATTCTAAATATTCACCAAATTTTAAACCTCAAAGTGGCTTAATTAGTAAAATATTAATTAACTTATTATGTATTTACAAAACATTAAATTGTCCGCTTCACATAACAACGTATTTGTCGAAACTCTATACTGCGCAGGCCCATAGGATCGTATATGCATTTTGAAGTATTCACTTCGTTCTCCAAGGCGTATTCGTGCGACATATTTTGCAGTTCACAGTAGAATAGGTGTATTGTCGTTTTCACATAGTGACGTATTTGCGCAAATGTGTCCTATAACGACATATTTGCGGGTCGTATTTGTTATTTACACGTAGAAATTGCTATTTTGTCCTTTTCACTATTTAATATTATTTTTACTTAACTAACATCATTTTTTCGCCTATCCTAAACAAATTGGAAGCTATGATTAAGTTAAATATAGTTGAAATTTTAACTTATTCAGCATTTCCACTAGGTTATAATTGAAATCTATGCTTTCATAACCAGTAGTGGGCAAATTAAAATTGCAAAATCTTCAAAGCCATATTTTTCTCGTCAATGCTATTTTGCGAATAGTCAGTAGCTTATATATGCGGGCCGACATTTTGGTGGTGTGCCCTTAGGTGTAGGGTGCAAACCTCTAAATAAACACAACACCATTGAATTTCACATAAATATTACCACATCACACCTCCAAATGCCATACAGGGACGTGCCACAGACACAACTCGGTCCCATTGTTCACCTTTGGATACAATGACCCTTTTTTCATAATATGGGTCGTGTTTCAAAATTTTTCACTCATTTTCTCAATCGGAACCAAAAATTTTCTCATATTGTTGAAAAATTAGTCAATTTCCTTAATCTGAAAGCCAACAATTTTCCAAATTTTTGATAAAATTGTTGGTGAGGTTTTGGGGGTAATAGTAAGAAACTTTTTTTGGCCCAAATTTTGCATCTCCTAGTTATCGCTATGGTCTGGCTTTTTGGCAAAAATGGTACACTATGGGTCCTACTTCCAGAGTATCGGAGGCATGTCCCTACCCAAACCAAACTTTGAGAACCCCCCCCCCCCACCCCCCCCACCGGGCTGACGATGCAATTTTCATAGTATTAACAGGCCTCCCATCAGTATATCTCTATTTTGAGCCAACATGCTTGCCTCATAGCTGCTTATTTCGACCAAGGTCAGAATAGTTCAGGGCCTAGTTTTTTACCACATCAATTTTTTTCAAAACTTCTGCCTTTGTCAAGCATACTTTTCACTTTATTATACAACCCCACCCACTATAAACCAGTCCCCAAAAAGGACGTAAACTATATCTACTCGACGTCCTACATTATATAAATTCCCCAATGTGGATTGGGTTAGTGTTGTGTCATGTGCACCCTGTAGCCTCTGTAAATTTTTGGGCTATACTGCCCTCTACTACGGCTTTGGAAATTTTTACACCCTGCCACAGGACAACTTCATGTGCATGTACATGCCCCACCCTGTGACCCATGCATGAGCAACAGGCATTAGCTTGGAAGTTAAACCAGAGCTGTATATGATATCGTTATACTCCACTGCATATAATTGAAATGACACACATGAAATCCCCTCCATTGGAATCGATCTTCAATTCTAATCATCTGTGGACACTGCATCGGCTTTGATAAACATCAACATTTATAGCTCTCATTTCTCACCTCATACGTGAAGACACTACCGTTTACATGCATTTCTGAGATATGCTTCCAAATTAATGGGCTCTTTCAGGTGAGGTTATTTGTTTAATTTTATAATTGTAAAATGGTGCTAAATATACATCTACACGCCATGTACCAGGATCGGGCCTCTCGCCTACGTTGGGTGGACGAGGCTGTGGATACGAAATGCCTCGTTTAATTATTTTACAACTATGTGGAAATTTGTCAAAACAATGCCATTATATTTATTTAATCTCAAAATATTGGTTACAAGTTTAGAAGTTGAAACCATGTTGTTTTGGTAAACAATGTCAAAATTAGATATCTTAGCCATCCAAAGTTCTAGTTTGGATTTATCTACGGGGGGAGCCCCTTCAAAATGTTGCAATGGGTAAATGATTTTAATGGGTGTATTCTTTATTGACGCCATGATAAAGCACCTTTATGACCCATCCTGCATAGCCTCTGATTGTGACAGTTTTTCCTTCCCAAATATGGTGGCCAATGCTTGCACTCACAGCAAGGGTGAAACCTCAAGTCCGGGGTATGGACATACCAACCTAACAGCAAAAGAGAATTCATAATAGGCAATCAAACTTCCGGTGCTAGTCCTGTTTTCAAAGACTTACGGTAGGAGTGTGCTCTTACGCGTATCGAACGGTTACACACGTACTTTTGACTAAAGGCTAGGCCTGGTCACGAATATTTAAATCTAAATGACGCATTATTGAATTACCTATTTTTTCAGACTATTATAATAAAGTTTTCATCTGATTGATGACCCTTGACCCCAAAACACAATCTTTACAGTGTTTAGAGCGCCGATATTCAATCCATTTCACGTGAGAGCTAAAACCTGATTTTGTAAGCTCCATAGAGTAATGTGTATAATTAAGATTGGTCGACCATAATAGTGCAATTTTTACTCATATTAAACACCAACAAAACATCCTTAGCCCTCGATTTCACAGGGTATTAGAAAAATAGTAGCTTTCCTTTCTTCTATAACCAAATTTTAACCACTTCTGGTACAATCTTGGGTCCCTGCGGACGAGGCTATTAAGACTTGTCCCGGCAAACTAGGAGTGATGTCATAGCTTATTTCACCATCTTAAACGTGAGAATCACAGTAGGCCTAAGCTGCAGATGTAATCGCAAGCGTACAAACTCGTGCGTGACACACTTGCAAAATGGCTGCGCAAAGCTATGACATCACTCCTAGTTCAGGCCGACAAAGTATCCGCGATCGGGCCATTTGTTAAACAATTAAGGCAATGTAAAACATGATGAGGTACCATTTATAGCCACTTGTTAAGTTTCACAAAGCAGTACAATGACTATGGCACAACATCAGAATCTTTGAGGCAATAATTAACAAAAAAAAAAATCTGCGTGGAACAATTTTTAAGAAGAACTAATAGCCATGGTCCATATAGGTGAAAACAGTAGTTCAATTACTTTCCCTAGGGGTTTTAATATTTAAATAGAGAGACTGGCTTGGATTTGGAAACAATTTATAATTTGCAATATTTTAAAATAATTAGGTTTGATTTTTCCCAGGGATTTTTCTTTGGTCACACCCCCACAAGTCACAATTCAGTGGCTTGTGTGGTGTCAGGATTTTTTTCAAGCTGAGTACGCTAATCCGGGGCCATGTTGGTAATCCATGAAATGATGCTCCTAACATGGCCCCCTTTTTTCAAGGCTGGGCGGATTGGGACCAGCCAGGTTTCAATAAACTGAGCTCTTATTTGAAACGGCGGCGATGTCCATGTACAGTTGTCCACTCTCTGTACAACACCGGGACAAACGCCTAATGTCCCCCCTCCAAGAAGGTATGCTGCCATAGTTTATTGCCCACATCCAAGTGAACCATTAAGGAGAGCGGTAATCTGTTTTTTGTGTCGCCTGCCCTTTAAGGCAGGAGAGACACATAGGGATCACTTTGTCCACTGTTAGTGATGTCTGTTGTTTGTTTGAAGGTCTGTTGTTTTGAAAAGGGTTAACATTTGCCTGTAATTCCACGTACTTTGGATGGATTTGAACCACACTTGGGGTTAAAGTGCACTTGATCCCCCCCCGTTTTGTTGATGAGGTCCAATGGTCACATACCACGGTCAAAGGTCATGTGAGGTCCAAGTTGTAAAATATGCTTTGAAAATAGAGAAGAAAGGTAATGATTTTGGAACCGGTACGCTCTTTACGACAAATTGAACCCAAGCGATACATTTATTTTAAGTGGAAGAACGAGGCCGAAGGGTCGAGTTTCTTCCACGCAAAAATATGGTGTCCGACGGGTTCAATTTCGTCGAAAGAAGTACCGTTCTCAAATCAACCTTTATTCCTCATTCTTAAACACAGCTTTATCATTTAAGGTCATTCTTTACTCCAATTTCGCGCTGCTTTATGGCTTAAAATACAACAAAAAGGACTGGCCACCACCCATTGACAACATTCGAACAACCCTTTGAACCCACCGATCATACGCAACGAGATGCACCGTTGAACAGGCGCGCGCGAATGTATGCAAAACGCAGTATGATTGCTAGCGCTTCAACTTAAAATAAGCATCATAAGCAAAGCAGCGCGCGAACTTGGGTTTCAATTAAACTAATTGAACCCGGGCATCAGCCAATGAAATTACTACATTTTCCACAGCTGTTAAGATGTAAAATTGACCTCATTTGAAAATTTGAAGATCAATTTGAAAACAAACTAAGGTTATGGAGCTTCACTGCACACTCTCCATTTTGTTTATGAGTCAAAGGTCAATATCAAGGTCAAAGGTCATGTGAGGCCTAACATTCACAAACCAAACCACGACATCAGCGACACAAGCAGTCCGAGGACCGATGTAATTATCTTATCAATAGCGTAACCCGGTTAAATCCAGCAATTAGCCCCACTGCACCAGGACCTCCTGGGAAATTAAATTTGGGCCACGGGCAAGTCCCCTAACCACTAGGCCACACGCTCCTACCGTGACACATTGTAAAAGATCAAGTTGCTCTGGACGCCAGTTTGAATTGCTGACTTCATCTAACCAGCCTAGTTATATTTTGCATTTTCCATTCATTTATGTAACTTTAACTAAGTATTTTAAAATATAAACAAGGAGAACTTCAAATGATAAATAGATGAAATTCAAATAACCTAAACTTTTTTAAATCCAGCCCCTTGTTACCCAGCACCTGTGTACCTGGTCTTTCAACTCAATGGCATTTCTCTAAATTTTTAAAAAGCCGTACTTACCTACAGGTATTAATGCTTTATTATTTGGCTAAGGTTAGGATTTCCTTCGGATTTTTGTTACCTTTCCACATTTAAAGTTCCCCAAATATTTAATTGCTGTTTAACTTTGTGCACATGATGCATTTTAGCTTTACAGGCACTATCTTTTATCCTTCAAGAGACTCAAATATTCAGATTTTTCTGGATTAGTCTAAAGGTGGAGAATAAGTCCGTAGAATTCAGTAAATCTTTCCAATGCAAAATGAAACAACCAGCAGTGTTCAATATACAAATCTCCATTGCTTTACGTGTGTTGTAGTGTCCAGGGTACGGACCGTTATGTACTAAAATATCCAATTTTGTCTTTATTAGGTTTCTTTCAGTCTTAACACTTAAAGCGGCACCGACACCTTTAATACAAAATTAAAAAAACAAAAAATATCTGATTTTTTGATGATTTTTTTTAATTTTTTGATTCGGCATCACTGTAGTGCCGTTTAAAGAGACACACTGGCAGTCTGGCACATTTGAAAAATAGTGCGCCCTCAGATTTTTCAAATTATATTTTTGAATGGTTGTAAAGCTTTTATAATTCATAGCCCCTCACTTGAAGTGATTAAGACCAATCAGCACCTTTAATGGGTGCAACAAATGATTTATATAAAATGACTCGGGCGACATTTTTCAGCAGATACAGAATGCGTTTAACACAAGAACACACACAGAAAAAATCAAAATTGCTTCTCATGCCTGCGACCTCATGTTAGACTGGTGTGTGACCTTTGTGTTTTAATACTAAAGTGAGTAAGAGTCTATGATATTCATGTCATAGACCAATTTGTTAAATAAGGTTACATTAAACTTAAAGTTGGCCTACAATTACTTAATGACAGGAGAATTTTTTTAGGATAGAATTTTTTCTCAATTGTACCGAAAACGTTTTAAAGGTTTTATTGGGCCCAACAAGCAGAAAGCAAGCTGACAGCATTAGTTTTGAAATTTGCCACTATCGTAGTCATCTCTAATAAAATCCATGCTTTGTTTTTCTGTCTTTCATAACAAAATGGGCGCTTCTCTTGAAAGTGTCCGCATGTCTCTTTAAATTGGACAAGGGGGTCCAGAGGCCCACAACCTACATTTTTTTCCCATTTTACGAATAACAATATACTTCCAACTTTTCCCTCCCCCCCCCCCCCCCCGTCTCATATTTTTTGTATTGTCTAACTTTCGGATACACATTTTTTCATAAAAAAAATTTAAAATCCATAGCCCCGTTAAATGGATAATACAGTGTTGGGTCCTAGGAACCCCCCTATCCACCAATGGCGGGTCAATAAAGATTGAATTACACAATTACAATATATTGTCCTGTTTTAACGAGCATTTACATATCAGTTACTAAAACAATAAATAAAAATATAAATTCAGTTAGACCCCTTTATACACTGATAGTGATCACTTTGCTTTGCCAATCTCCATCCCACCACTGTACAAGCATGGAAAAGTTACTGGCAAGAACATGCCCTTACAAAAAATGACATAATTTGTGTTCAATATAGGTTGTATGACCCATTGGGTCACTGCAATACAGTAAAAATTAACTGGTAGAAAGACACAATGTTTAAGTTGAGAGGTATGGTGGGATCGGCCCAAGGAGGTAGTTTAATTATGGCATGACAGAGTGACAATTCTGCCATTTGCAACTACAATGCAGCATATTTAACATGAAGCAATACTAAGAAATTACACAGAATATAAGATGTGACCAATGAGAGGTAGTACTGATGAGGTAAGTAGTAATAGACCAATCAGAAAGTTGGAAGTAGTTGCAGAGAGTGTAGGACTTATTGACCAATCAGTTGAGGATGTCCCACACGGGTCCCACACTTCTTAAACATAGGCGTGGTCCCTTGATGCTTGAGGAGGATGCTGGTAAATTTGCATGGACTAATTAATCTTCAAGTTTGACATATATTTAACCAAATATTTTAATAGAATTACATATCCAGATATTGAAAGTTTTACGATTTTATACCAAGAAAGCAGGATGAAGTTGGTCGTTATTTAATGACAAAATAAGTTAATAGCTAGAACATGCCCATGTGTGGTAATATTGTAATGTTATAATCTCTGGGAAAATTCCTCTGTAACAAGCTAAGTATTTTGAGATCCCAGATGGGAACGACTCACATCCTCCTGGTACTTGAAGTCATCATGATAATTACTTTCTTTAATATTTGTTTGAGTAAAAGCAGATTTACTTATAAGACAAAATCATTTTGGTCACAGTAGATTGGACCTTTTAGAAGCTATGACTGGTATTCAGAAAGGGGGTCCAACTTTAAACCTGGGTTTTAAACCAGGTTTAGTCCTAAATGTGTGGACTTTCTGTTCAAATACTGTTAAAGTATAATTGGTGAGAAAATTCCTCATGGATGAGCCAAAACAACACATCCATGAGGAATTTTCTCAACCTTTACAGCACATTTTTGTTGAAAGGAAAAAAAGGGCCACTCATGTAGGACTAACCCTGGTTTAAACCCGGGACTAAAGTTAGACTCCATTTCAGAATACCAGCCCAAATTAACAACTTTATTATTCCACATATATTTTGTGGAAACAAGGCATGTTTAATTTGTGTTCCCTTTTTCCAAAATTAAAAATAATGTTTTGCCCCTAATTTTCATGCCTCTTTGTGGGATTCTAATTTTATTGCTTAATTGTTATTGTCTTATGGCGCTGCATGTTGGTTTACATTTTGTGCTAAAATTCCTTGGGAAAGTAATTTGCGCAGAGGTGTTAACCCCATGGTCCTTTCTTGGGCTTTTTGAACATCTAATCACCAAAAAACTGGACCTTAATTGCCTGTATATGGGCCTGAACTTGTCTAATGGATAAAACTACCTGCCAAATGGTTACAAAGTATATTATTGAGCCAAACAGTACCATGTTAAGGATAGAAATAGGGCTGAAGCAAATCTATAGTAATAACTTCTCTTCCCAAACAGTTTACATGTATGTATGGTTTGATCTAATCTCTTTCAGATATGAAGACCAGACCAAGACGCCAACAGGGTATCCTGAAAGGTACAATCTGCAAGTACTGTAGGAGGAGATTCATTAACAACATCACTCGTTATATATCCCATCTTCACCACCATGAAATGACCATCAAACCATACTGGTATAGCAACCCAAGTCTTCCACCAAAGGCTGGATGTGTTCAAATTCTAAGAAGTATACATGAAGGAGATGTAAACAAGGCATGGACTTCAGGTAAATCAAAAACAAGGCATGAAAGGACACCGTAGGAGAAAAACCTCATCACTGTAAGTACTGCAACAAGTACTTCAGGCTATCTAGTCAAAAGAGAATGCATGAAATGACACATACAGGTGAAAAACCTCATCAATGTAAGTACTGTAACAAGTCATTTACTCAATCTAGTCACAAGAAAACTCATGAAATGACACACACAGGTGAAAAAAAACCTCATCAATGTAGGTACTGCAAGAAGTCATTTACTCAATCTAGTCACAAGAAAACTCATGAAATGACACACACAGGTGAAAAACCTCATCAATGTAAGTACTGTAACAAGTCCTTCAGTCGATCAGGTGACAAAAATAGACATGAAATGACACACACTGGTGAAAAACCTCACCATTGTAAGTACTGCAACAAGTCCTTCGGTCGATCTGGTGACAAAAATAGACATGAAATGACACACACTGGTGAAAAAACTTTTCACTGTAAGTACTGCAACAAGTCATTTAGTCATTCTGGTCATAGGAAAATACATGAAATGATGCACACAGGTGAAAAACCTCATCAATGCAGCTACTGCAACAAGTCATTCACTCTATCTAGTGACAAGAAAAGACATGAAATGACACACACAGGTGAAAAACCTCATCAATGCAGGTACTGCTACAAGCCATTTACTCAATTCGATGCAAACAAAAGACATGAAATGACACACACAGGCAAAAAACCTCATCAATGTAGGTACTGCAACAAGTCATTCACTCAATCTAGTCACAAGAAAACTCATGAAATTACACATACAGGTGAAAAACCTCATCAATGTAAGTACTGTAACAAGTCATTTACTCAATCTAGTCACAAGAAAACTCATGAAATGACACACACTGGTGAAAAACCTCATCAATGCAGCTACTGCAACAAGTCATTCACTCAATCTAGTAACAAGAAAAACTCATGAAATGACACACACAGGCGAAAAACCTCATCAATGTAGGTACTGCAACAAGTCATTCACTCTATCTAGTGACAAGAAAAGACATGAAATGACACATACAGGTGAAAAACCTCATCAATGCAGCTACGGCAACAAGTCATTCACTCTATCTAGTGACAGGGAAACGACATGAAATGATACACCAGGTGAAAAAAAACCTCAGCAATGCAGGTACTGCTACAAGCCATACCTCAATTCGATGCAAACAAAAGACATGAAATGCACAAACAGGCAAAAAAACCTAATCAATGTATGGTACTGCAACAAGTCATTCACTCAATCTAGTCACAAGAAAACTCATGAAATTACACATACAGGTGAAAAACCTCATCAATGTAAGTACTGCAAAAAGTCGTTTAGTTACTTTGGTGACAAGAAAAGACATGAAATATGACACATATCATATACCATAATTGTTTTTTAAAAATTTTATATTTTTGGTATTATATTAATTAAATCAGTTAAATGAATTCATTATAAATATGAGGAGGAGAACTGAAAAAATATGAAACTTGAAATGTGTTGTGCAATAAGCATGACTAATCTGATTGACCTAGTTCTAAAAGGACTAGTGTGTGTGAAACATCCTGAAGAATATGTCAGAAGACGTCCGCCGTTATAGAGGAGAATAGTGTCTTATCATCTTCATTCTAAGAATTGAATAGAGGTTCTTGGTTCACCATGGAGCAAGATGCCAAAATGTGATGACAATAGACTTTGGTGATTGCTATGGTCACAACATTCGAGCGCAGGATGGGGAAGATTGTGGACTTCCGTTAACTGTTGCAGCGAAATGAAAAGATGACGAAACGTTTGTCTTGTCTCGCATGTTTGTTTTCAGAGAAAGAAGAGAGATAGAGATAGAGGAAAATCAATCACAAGAAAGGGAAAGAATTGAAAAGGAAAGATTCAATCTCAAAGAAAGAGAAAAGGTACAAATAGAAATGAGGAAAACTCAAGCTACAGGCTGAGGTTAGACAGAAGAAATAGAAATGCAGAAAGAAATTGAAACTAAGAAATTAGAGTTGCAAAACCAAAGAAAAGAGTGATCCTCTAATGTGTCTAGTTTGATGCTAACAGTCACATTAGGTTGGACCTAAATTTCAGGAAGTGAAAGGGATAAATATTTCATGACACTTCGAGAAAATTGCCACAAAATTAAAATGGCCAAACAAGTTGGACCTTTGGTACTACAGAGTGTTCTCGTAGGGCAAAGCAAAGTGAGGCATACTTGCCATGGCTATTGAGGCAAGTGCTGATTATGATCAAGTTAAACAGGCAATACTGAAAGCCTATGAGATAGTACCTGAGGCTTATAGACAGGAATTCAGGGTACCAAAAAGGACACCAAACCAGAAAATTAGTGTGGAATTTGCACGCACTAAAGAACCGTTGTGATCGTTGGTTGAATGAATAAGGAGGTGAAGAGATTTTAGAGTTTGAGACAATTGATTTTGATAGAGGAAATCAAAACAATGTTACATGCTGAATATCAAGACTCCCTTGATGAGGACTAGAAAATTGAAAACAATAGAGAAAGCAGCAACAAGCGCAGAGATTATGCAATCACGAAAATGATCTATTCTCGGCAAAGTCAAATTCCCACAGAAAAACCGTGGCCGAATAAGCCATCCACTCCACCTACGTACAGTGTGGAAAAACCAAAATCAGATACTAGTACCAAAACTAGTGAAAAATCTTATCGAGTTAAGGGAGGGCCTCTAAGTCTGACCATTCGTTGCCAACTTGCAATATTGCAAAAAGAAAGGCGCATCTTGTTCACAGTGTGAAAGTTACATGGGGAAGGAAACCTAAATGCATGGCATAGTACAGAAAGGCATCCCAAAATAAAGCACAAAAACAAACATGGTCAAAAACAAGTGGGAGAAGTGACTGAAGAATTCAAACCTTTTGTCATACCAGGACATGTCTCGCTCACCGATGATGAAACTAACCCCACAACCAATTCATCATGCTTGACACAGGTTGTGCTAATAACTTTAATTCTGAGAGATGCACTACCTTTTCAGAAACATCATCAACACCAAGACTGATGTAGATTAAAGGGGTTGGGATGGATTTAAAAGTGCCCACTCCACAATTAACTTGAAATCAGACCTAGTTTATGGAACAGTCACTGTCGGGGTTAGGCCTAAGCCATCACGGTGTGTCCATGTCACTGGGGAAATGATTTAGAGGGAGTTAACGTATACCAGATGCCAATTGTGTCCACTAAGGCCTTGTGTCAAAGTGAAAAGAAGAGGAAAATAATCTTTTTTTCTGCTTGTGCCTGTTACAAAGGGCTTATTTGGGGGAGTAAACCAAATCTCCAGAAGAGAAACAGATGTGGTTGAAACCAAGACAAAACAAACCACAAAAAAGAAAACAAGAAAAGAATGAAATCTTTCTAGAGTTGGATGATACATTTTTCCCAAGTCTTGAGCAGTTCAGTATTAGGTGAAGTTAGAGGATTGTATTTGACCGATCACAAAAAACAAAGTTGACGAGGAGCAAAGAAAGATCCAAAACTCACGCATATTGGAAGGTCATTGCCCAAACAGGAAGCTCAAAAAGATTCCTGTGTGCTTTGAAGAAAATGGCATTTTGATGAGCAGTATAGGACCTCCGATTGTTTCGGCTGAAGATGAATGGAGAGTGTACATCAAATAGTTTACCTCAAAATTTTAAGACAGAGGTAATCAGTCTTGCACATGATAACCCAATGGCTGGACACTGGGGATTAGTTAAGACTCATGATAGAATTTTGAATCATTTTGGTGGCCCACACTTCCGGAAAGATGTAAATGAATATTGCAAATCATGTCATACATGTAGGTAGTCGGACAAACCAAATAAGGAAAAATCGCAACCAGCTCCGCTGAAACCAATGCCAGCAATTTGAGGAGCCATTCAGTAGAATATTATTGATTGTGTATAGGCCCTTTGTAAAAACCAAAGTCAGGAAACAATATTTGTTGACTATAAGTGTGCAGCAACCCGCTTTCCAGAAGCGATTCCATTGAGGAATATCACAGCACCACACAATTGTGAAAGCACTATGTTCTTTACAATAGTGGTCTTACCCCAAGTCAATCCAATCAGACAAGGTTCTTAATTTAATGTCCGGACTATTCAGCAAGTTAGGCATGAATTAGGGATTTCGCAGTACAAATCTCGCATTACCATGCCGAGTCCCAGGGGGCACTGGAAAGGTTTAACCAAAAACTCTAAAGACATGATGAAAACCTTTTGTTCAGAATATACAAAGGATTGGGATGAGGGAGTACATCTCCTATTGTTTGATGCTGAGGGGAGAGCGGTGCAAGAATCATCTAGGATTTAGCCCGGGTGCAATTAGTGTTTGGGACATCAAGTCCGAGGACCGTTACAAATTCTCAAAGAAAAGTGGTTACAAACTGAAGGAAATTGAAACCTCTTAGACTATGTATCGGGATTCAAGTTCAAGATGACAGAGCATGTGAAATGCTAGAGACAATTTGAAAGACAGCAAAGTCAAAATGAAACATGGGTATGATAAAAAAGGCCAGGGAGAGAGGAGTTTGAGAACGTGGATAAAGGTTTTGGTATTATTTTCCCATTTTGGACATCCATTGAACGCAAGATTCAGTGGTCCGTATGAGGTTGAATCCAAGGCATTCGATGTAAAAAACTATGTTGTAAAAACGCAGGTGCGCAAACAAAAACACAAGGTGTCACATTAATATGTTGAAAAAGTAGTTGATGGGATGAAAACCAGTACTTCAAATCAGTTGCCATGACAATTTCAAACCAAGGTGACAATGTAAACAGAGGAAGTACAGGTACCTGAAACAATTTCAGAAAAAACCCCAAAGCAAGTGATGACATGCCTACTGGTTGTCAACCTAAACTTCAAACTCAGCTGTGCTCACCATTTGGAAACAAAAATAGGTCACTTGGAAAAGTCAAAACAGGATGAACTTTCCAATTTGATTGACAAGTTTGATCATTCGTTTTCAGATGTTCCTCCCAAAAACAATGTGGTGTCTCAGGACATAGAGGTGGGTGATGCAGCTCCTAGTAACAACACCCATATCGGTTGAACCCTGAAAAAACCAAAATCTTGAAAGAAGAGGTTGACTATATGTTACAGAACATTATAATTGAACCCGCCACAGCGATGTCGTCCCGTGGTAATGTACCGAAAACCTGAGGGGTCATATAGGGTGTGTCAAGAGTTTCGGGCAACAAATCTTAAAATCCAAAACAGACTAGTACCCGATACCAAGAATTTATGATTGTATGAGAAATTGGACAGGCCAAATTTGTTAGCAAGTTTGACTTTAGTAAAGGGATACTTGCAAGTTCCACTGACAGAAAGAGAAAAAAATGTCGCGTTTGTAACACAGATGGATTGGACCAGTACAAGGGCTGCCCTTGGCTTGAAAAATGCACCCGCTACGTTCCAAGATGGTAAACAAGGTAATCTGATGTAGATGGTTGTGAAGCCTATATTGATGATTTGGTATTGTACTCTGAGGGACAGGGAAGACCACATGAAAACAAATGCCAAATTGTTTGAACAATGTCAAAAGCAAATTAACTGTAAATTAGCAAGAGTGATTCTGTTGTGCCAAGTCAATATATAGGCCACATTGTGGGTCAAGGGCAGGTTCAAGCCAATCCAAGCCAAAGTGGAGGCAATAGACAAGTTTCCATCACCTAAAATAAGAAAGAAACTGATGAGATTTCTGGGATGCGGGGATATTATAGGAAATTACTGTCCTAACTTTTCTGTTAAGTGCGCATCCGATGATAAGCCTGCTCAAGGAGAATACCAAATTGTTTGGTCTGCTGCAGGCAAGAAGAGTTTGACAAAAAATTAATGCCGTACTCATGGCTCACCAGTTCTGACAGCACCGATTCAGACTCAGTCAAGGTAATGGTAGATGCTAGTGATGTGGGATGCGGGGCAGTGCCGCACAAGAGGGTGAGAGACAAGGGTAGCATCCAATTTGCATACTTTTCGCGAAAGTCAATAAGCATCAGCAAAATTACTCAATCATTGAAAAGGAGTGTTTAGCCTTGCTACTAGCCTTACAACACTTTCAAGTGTACTTGAGCTCACCTAAACACCCAATACTTGTGTATACGACCACAATCCACTCATTTCTCAACAAAATGAGAAACAAGAATCAGAGACTGCTAAGAGGCGTTTAACCTGCAAGGGTAAAACTTGGACATACAAGCATATTAAAGGCAAGGGAACAATGTAATTTGCCGATGCCCTTTCAAAAGTCAGCTAAATGCGAACATTCACAGCTACATAAGGTAGTAGCCAAGTACAGAATAAAGAACGTTTCATTGTACTCAAACTTTCTTTCTGTAAGGGGGGAGGTGTGACAGCCTCCTGAATATTTTATTATTTTTTGTATTAGATTAATTAAATCATTTTTGGTTTAAATTAATCATAATAAATTATGAGTGAGGAAGAACTGGAAATATGAAAACTTGGAAATGTGTTGTGCAAGAAGCATTGACTACTATGACCTAGTTCTAAATGCGACTCGTGTGTGAAACCTCCGAGAAACAGTCAGAAGACGTCCGCCGTTATAGAGGACAATAGTGATCTTCTCTCTTCATTCTAAGAATGAATTAGAGGTTACTTGTAACTATAGGAACAAGATTGCACCACCTGTTGATAAACAATAGACTTTGTGTAATTGCTATGCCAAAACACTTCGAGCGCAGGATGTGGAAGATTGTGGGAATTCCTTTAAAACATGTTTCAGCGAACGAAAAGATGGACGAAAAGTTTGTCTTGTCTTCGCATGTTTGTTGCATCATGTGAAATTTTGCTAAGGACAAATGTGTTGCAAGGTTATTTTCTGTGCCAGTTGTCAAGAGATTTCATCGAGTGTAGGACCTCTCAACAGAAGGTGGAGAACTTTAAGAACTGATTTATAAAAATCCATGTTATTATAATTCTGAAAAGTTGTTCAGAATCGTGCAGCACAATTTGTGCCTTTGGAAAAACAAGGTTAACATTAAAATTCCAGCAGGACATTGCTTCTGTACCAGTGACTTCACCTTTAATTGCACTGAGTACCTGTATGGACATAGTGATACCATCAAGCTGCAGTTATATGCCAGTGTTTCTCCAAATCTACGAGTTTATAAATTAACTCGGCCGGTCTAGACCAAAAGGACTTTTGCTATTTCGCGAACGAGTTGAACCTGTACCAGCAAGAATTGTGGCGCCCGATTATGTTGAACCTGATCTCCAAGAGATGGTGGCACCCAACAAGAACTGTTGTATGAGTATATTGAGGTTGTGTGTTAATTGATTTTTAACTAGGTAAGAAATAGATAAAATTTTGTCATTGTTGATGTAATAATGCGTGATTTAATTTATGTATTAAAAATTTTTTTTTTTCTTTTACTTGATGTACATCTGGCAAGTCAACTTCTTCCAAAAGGTGTAATTGTGAATTTTGTTTTATGAACCACGGGAGGTTAATTTCTGACCTGAGTACGTCTCGTAAACACTGGTGAAATAACCTAATCAATGAAGATACTCAACAAGCATTCACTCCAATCTAGTAACAAGAAAACTCATGAAAGACACAACACAGGGGAAAAACCTCATCAATGTAGTACTGCAACAAGTCATTCACTCAATCTAGTCAAAAGAAAGGACATGAAATGACACATACAGGTGAAACCCTCATCAATGTAGGTACTGCACCAAGTCAATCACTCGATCTAGTCACAAGAAAACCATGAATGACACACACAGGCGAAAACCCTCATCAATGTAGGTACTGCAACAGTCATTCACTCAATTAGTCAAAAGAAAAAGACATGAAATGACACATTAAGGGTGAACCCTAATCAAGTGTAGGTACGCACAAGTCAATCACTCGATTAGTCAAAGAAAACTCATGAAATGACCCACACAGGAAAAACTCATCAATGTAGGTACTTCAACAAGTATTAGTCAATCTGATGACAGAGAAAAACATGAAATGGACAGCAAACAGGTGAAAAACCTTCATTCAATGCAACTACTGCAACAAGTACTTCAGTCGATCTAGTCAAAAGAGAAGCATGAAATGACAAACACTGGTGAAAAACTCCTCATGTAGGTACTGCAACAAGTCATTCACTCAATCTATAACGAAGAAAAACTCCATGAAATGAAACACTGGTGAAAAAAACCTTATCAATGCAACTACTGCAACAAGTACTTCAGTCGATCTAGTCAAAAGAGAATGCATATGAAATGACACACACTGGTGAAAACCTCACCAAATGTAGGTACGTACTGCCAGCAAGTCCTTCAGCATCTGATATCGCCTTGTTCGCCTGCTATCGCAGGCCCTGATATGTGACCTTTGACCTCATAACAAAAATAAGGGATTGCATTTAAACTCCAGAAACCAAGCTTGGTGTCCAATTGCACTTACCACTTTTACAAATGAGGTCAATTTTACTTTTTAGCCTATCTTACAACTTTACATCACCTTGACCTCACATGACCTTGGTCTGTGACCTTGCACCGCATCAACAAATGGGGGATGTCATGTTCCACATGTGACCCAAGATTGGTTTAAATTCATCAAGTATGTGGATATTACAGGCAAATGTTAACCCTTTTTCACAAACCACATCCTCAACAACACTACAGTGGACAAAGTGGGCAGCAACACAAAAAATGAAATAACACTCACAGGATAAAAACATAAATGTAGGTAGGCCTATGGCAGCAAGACATTCAGTCCATTTCGAAACAAGAAAAACATATGAATGAATAAAGTCAGGGGGTCACAGGCAATAACAGTCTCCCCTGGGTACTACTTGATTGAGGACTTTTTGGGATCAAGGCAAGGCAATCTTTTCACTTGTGCATACACGCTTCAATCTATGCCACCGGCGAATTCTGTACTTTAAAAAAAAAAGGTGACGCAACCCCGGGGAAGTACATAATTTTGCGAGATAATATCTAAAATATAAAACTCATTCTACGTTGTTCTAACGGTCTTGGTCATGTGCATGTTTCTCAAAATGAAGTATAAAATTATAATTGCCCATTTCCTTGTGAAATCTATCACTATAAACGTGGTATCAAGATGTCCTCCTTAACTCCGCGATATAATATAATCGTACCGTTTGTCGCACGTGCAACTCGAAAACCGCGGCTAAAGTGTGTCTTTTTAAACATTTACATAGCTTGTATTTGCTGTTTTGCTGATCCCTACTCAAAGATACCCCACATAACTAAAATATGCTCTCTTCTAATTTATACCACTCACTCCTGCAGAAAAAATTGACGCTAATAAATCCATCAGAATAAATTTTCATTTCACCTCTACTAAGCAGGATTTTGAGATATGAAATCATATTTTTTCGTCAAGATTTCGCTGTACGTGTTAAACCAATGGCGTTGTCTTAAATTGGGATTTTCTACGGCCGCCCCTCCCCTTCTGTACTACGCTGCGGTGCTCTGCGCCTGGGGCTTTCGCTTTTATGGATGAATTTTGAAGTGGTGAGAGACCAAAGTCTCAGGGAACCAGCGTCATGCTGTTACAAAGGTTCTACAAGCTGCTGAATTTGATGATTTTATATGTCAACAATGTTGGTTAGTTGACCACATTTCCTGAAAACGAACAACTGTAGAAGTGAGAACACGTGAATTCGTCTCAGAAAACATTAGTCCTGATTACCACTAGATTTTTCTACTTGTGTGGGGTGCGCCACTACATGTAATTTATAAAGGTATTTCCTCTGTGTACACTTAGCCTATAAGGATTGTTCAAATTTGATCCAAATTCCACCATAATTACACAAATATCAAAATGAACTCCCTCATATCATACGCTGGCATAAATTATACAGCATCATGCTCATTATGAAAGCGTACTACCGAGCACCCAACTGAGTGCAGGACAGAATGATGACTACTACTAACTAGTACTCTTATGTAAAGTCCTCCCTGTCTGACTAGATGGCAGGACACAATGAGACTAACTACTTACTATGCCAATGGATTTGAAAAAAAAATCTAAAATGCGAACAGGGGGAGCGAAGCGACCGGAGTATTGCCCCTAACGGCTGGGGGTCCAGGGCCGCGCTTAAGGCCCCTGTGGGGTCCAGGGGCGTTACGGTGGGGGTCGAGGGGGTGAAGCCTTCGAAGCCAAGGTTTTCTTTTCTGCACATTTTGGAGCTACAGGAAATACCATTTCTGAGAGTAAATATCATTCCAAAAAGTTAAAATTAACTGTAAATGGTGAAGAAGGGGCTTAGTTCTGGGTCCAATTCATCTCACTACTAGTCATCTTTTGATCAAATTCAACTTTCAGGTATTAAACAAAAGTAAACATAATGATGAGGATTATTGATACAGAACACACTTTGGGGCTTTTCCTTTGCAGTTCATTTCCTTGGCTACGTAGGCTTTATATTAATATGTGCAGTTGCAACCATGGCATTGCAGCAATGATCAACATTTGAAGACTTGGCCGTCACTTACACTGTTTACAACCCTACCCCTGAATTTGTCTTCCAGTAAACTGCAACGTTATCGCCTTTCTCTTTGAGTAACCGCTATTGAAACGTGTCCTTTACATCCAATGGTCTTTTTAAATTGTTTCCAAGGCTTGTAAATTCAATTTCCAAGTTCATTGTCGCTTATATACCACGTCTGTATTTTTCCGATAGAGCAAGATCGTTGTGATCTGACATGCTTTGCCTTATTCTATCTCTTATACAAATCGTGATGTATCGCAACCATTTAATACAACCGATGTTCCGAGGTACTTGTGAGTACATCAAATCTGAGAGCCTCGGATTACGAAAAACAAGAATTCCAAGCTACATTCAAACAATAAAAATAGAAAAATAAAAAAATCTAAAAATATAGAAAAATCTGATTTATCCCAGAATGTAAAAAAATCGGATTTCCGATTAAATCGGAGATTGGCATCTCTGACTAACTACTCACCTGTAAATCCTGCCCTGTCTGACTGTGAGTGAAGGACCCAATGACTGACTAACTACTCACATGTAAATCCTGTGTCCTAACTACTAACTAACTACTCACATGTAAATCCTGCCCTGTCTGACTGTGAGTGAAGGACACAATATACTAACTAACTACTCACATGTAAATCTTGCCCTGTCTGGACTATGAGTGAAGAAAATGATGACTGACTGACTAACTAACGAACTACTCACATGAAACCTGCCCTGTCTTACTGTGAGGAAGGACACAGATTACTAACTAACTAACTCACCTGTAAAATCTTGTCCCGTCCCCCTGACTATGAGATGAGGACACTATGAACTTCCGTGTCCCTTCTTCCTTGGTATTTGTCCACTGTGTTCACTACTCTCTTTCCGCTTTGACCCATTTGTATTCCTCCATAAGCCCTGTTAGAAGCTTGCCTGCAATGCGATATGGGGGCTATGGAAAGAGAGGAAATTTGAGGAATGACTTACAATACTATGGAACCACCATTTCATCTTACACCGAAATACTTTTATAGTGTACTATAACCCACCCTATATACCATGTATTTTCAACGGGTTTTGGTTTGTTATTCAATATAGGATGGCTATATGCCGAATGGGGGTAGTGTGACAGACTCTCAGAAAACCAAAATACTCCTACCTGACTCAGCATTTTTGGGACAAGTATCACCACCAATTCAACCTCTGTGTGATTAAGCGGTTGCTTTGGCTGTTGAATCATTGCATGTTTCTCTACCTGTGCAAGAAATGAAGTATAGAGGGAGGATCGACAGATAAATTGCAAGATAGTTACAATGATGATAATTAAATGCATCTATAAACAATGTACTAAAAATAAAAATATTTGACAATTGCAGGGAATTAGCTTCAAAGTGAAGATAAGTCTGCTAGATCACATAAGTTACCTTTTCAATGAAGAATTGACAGAAAAGGAAGAAAACGGCCAGTGTTCAAGATACGATTCCCTATTCAATTACGGTTGTAGTACGTGGCAGAACGGGACAGTAATGACTAAAATTCCGACTTTGTTCTTATTAGGGTGCGTGTGGTCTATTATTGGAAGGGTATGTTAGGATTACCTGTACTTGTACAGTACATGACAAAATATGATCTTTTTATGATTTTTTTCGATTTTCTGATTTAGCCAAAATTCACTGATAGTGCCTTTAAAGCATCTACTTTTAATTCTGGACAATCAAAATACTCTAGTGATACCATGACCATACGGATTGTTGCAAGGACTATAGGTTTCAACATTAATTGATCTAAAAAAGCAGAAATGCTTCACAAAAGAGCTGAAAAGCCGCAGAAATTGGGGTAAAATAGCCCAAATTGAGCTGAAAACAAAGAAAACGGCAAATGAAGAAACATAAAATTTGAAAATCAGCTGCAACTCCGAAAGATTTCAGGTCTTTTAGCTACAATAAATACTGTACCAAGATATTTAGCCCTTATGGTGGCGGGTTCTGAATGCTTGTACTTTTTGCAAACAGAAATTAGGGGGCTCGTCATGATATAAAAATGCTAGATTTAATGAGGTTAGCTCAAGGGCTAGATGATGTGGATTAATGTTGGGAAATTTCCGCTGGCCCAGTCAAATGCCAAATAACATTAAAATGAAAACACATAAACCAACCCCCTGTGTTTCAAACATCATATTGCCCCGCTGAACGAGTGCGGAACGGGGCACTATGAAATGAACAGCGTCCGTTCGTCAGTACGTGGATAAAAATGTAACCAGGTTGTATACGATTTATTGGAGTTCCGTAAAGGGTACAATGATGTAACTTGGTGGAAAGAAGCGGGGTGGAGAGTTCTCGATCTGATTAGATTTGGGGCATAAAATAAGCTAATTAAGTATTATAATTGCATAATTTATGAAAATGTTCCCACAAGGCTTGATACCAGTTATTGGAGTTATGTAAGGCATTAATGATGAACTTGGTGGAAGGAAACGGGTTGAAGAGTTCTCGACCTGATTAGATTTTGGGCACTTTGGGCCACAATTACATGCAAGAGCTATTAAGACCTGCAAAAATATGCTAACGCGTATTTTGAAAACGGTACATCTGATATGCAAAACCTTCACCGCATGAAAGCTTATCATGCTGCGCATCTTCTTTGCCATTTGAAGTTGTGAATATATGCGGCTCGGGATACAAATAAGCTGATAAATATGCATAATTGCTGTATCGCTTAAAACGGTACATCGGAATACAAATTCCTCGCTATGTCAAAGACCACTTGCAATACATCTTTGGTGTGAATCGCATTGGGTCAAGTGGGACTTGTGGGTCCGATTGAAGGGCATTTGATTTGCAATTGATAAATATGCACAATTGCTGTACCGGAAACACGATTACATTGGATATGCAAGGGGGAGGGTGGGGGTCGGGGAAAAAGGGGGGTTGTTTGTTGGTAGGTTGGGTTGTCTTGGGGAGGGGAGGGGTGGGTATCTCGAGGGAAGGGGGGGGAGGGGTGGGTATCTCGAGGAGGGGGAGGGGTATCTCGAGGAGGGGTGGGGTGTTCTCAAATGGGGGAGGGGTGGGGTTGTCGGGGAGGGGTGTATCGAGGTGCGGGGAGTGAGGGTGGGGTTCTCTGGAGGGGCGGAGTGGGGTGTCAGGGGGGTTGGGGAGGGGTGTCGTGGGATTGCGGGGTGGAGGGGCGGGTGGGGTGGGGTGTTGGTGTAGGGTGGAGGAGGGGGGGGACGGGTGGGGTTCATGACTGTAGAAATTATATCATAGGAGTTTGCATTTATCACATTTCACATATCACATGACGTCATGCCCACAAATCGAGAAAAAAATCTAAAAAAAATCGCAAATTCATTTTTTGGCCATGATGTGTCAAAGTATGCGTACACATGCTCTTACTACAAATTAAATCAATAAGATTAAAATATAGGTAACTGTATCTTAGCACAAAAACCGGGATTTCTGCTGTTTGTGTGTAATTTCAGGGGGAAATAGCTTTTGTTGCGCACGAGGTGCCGCGATTACTTAACGCGCGTCATAACCGTAGGTACGATTTTTGTTCAAAATGGTCTTAAATCGAGTGCAAGGCTTCCAAGAAGAAGTCATTAGTTTCGGACGTGAAAAAAGAAAATAGGTGAGATATGACAAAAAATGTTTGAGGGGGCGGATTCCCCACCCCCTAAAGGCCATGTCAGTGATTGCTAATCAGAAAATCAAAAAAATCATCAAAAAATCAAGATTGTATCTCTTGTAACAAGTACAGGTATCAGGAACATACCACTTAAGTGATACAACCAAAAGCAGCCTAATAATAAGGGCATAATTGGTTATTTTAGTCTTTACCTGTCTGTCGGACACTTATGAAAACCGTAATGAATGGAGATTTAATAATATTTGAATACTGCTTTCTTCTTTTCCTCACAATTTTTCAGTGGGAAAAAAGTAATTAGGGGGATTCGAAGAATTATCCTACACTTATTAAGCTATTCATGCATATTTTAAATATTTTGACACTTTCTGGAAGATCCTGAGAGTGCATTTAAGTTCAATTTCAAGAATGTTCATAACTGTACAGCAATGACTGTTATTAACCTACCAAAACCACACATACCGCTGGACTACGAACAGAAAACAATGCTGATCCGGAGGAGAAAGAAGGTCTAGGGATAGCAGTGTATTCCTCTAACCTAAGGCAAACCAAGTTCACTCACGGGCCTTGTCCAAGAAGCTATGCCATCCTACTTCCAATGCTGTCACTGCAACATTCCCTATGAAAGCAAGGGACATCCTCATGGTCTGGAAGGTTGTGGTACTCCTCCCAAACACAGCATCAAATCAACAGATCACATAGAGAAGAGGGAGAGCCCACAAGGAGCTGTACCCAGGGACGTCATTT
>JAMKCH010013854.1:17500-25988 GCA_023653785.1 Ophioderma brevispina | reverse complement strand
AATTTACGAGGCGTTATTTCGGAAAAATCACTCTTAATTTTTCTAATGATCGACACATATCACACGGGTTTATAATGAATACTGTTATTTTTCAGTACAATTAACTAAAAACAACGCTTTAATCATATGGTATCTTTACAATTTTACAAAATTTCGTAGTTCCAACTGTCACTGAAAATAATACAAGCTTCATGTAGGCTTTACTTTCAAGTAACCATATGAAGAGTATATTAGCCAATGAGTGTCAAATGACGTATCTAAACTCGTAAAAATACACGACTTCGGAGTGTATATCGAACAATTTGAAATGAAATTGGAATATTCCCATGGATATTATTTAAATTTTTTGTCATCAAACAGCTCATTGCGTATATGTTTTTCACCTTTGTCATAGCACTCTGTAGAGTTACATGTAGGTTGCTCTTATCGTTCTGTTGTTTTCACTCACGTTGGTGGCCTAAGGAGGTGGGGTCCATGAACCCACCGCTCCCCCCCCCCTAAGGAAACCACTTTCCCGATGGAATTTCAAAATGAAACGCATACCCCTTTGAAGGGTCCTAAGACAAGGCAACAAATGCAATATAAATGCGTTCTCGGTTTATCGTCTGAAATTAGGGGTAAATTATTGTTTGCGAATGCGTCAAAATTCGCTCAAAAAGTAGCATGTTTCCGCGGCCTGCTTCCACGCATACACATGCAAATCATTGATGTTATATCAACTCTAGAAGGACCAATTTACAGATGTTTAACACAACATACGATTGTGTCATTCTTGTTTTTTGTGTGGCAGTCGTATTTACTCATATGGTTTGTATAGCAACGCACGGCGCGCAGAAACTCGCTTGATGATGGAATCGCTTCTTTTCAACAAATAAAAAAAGCTTTTTAAAAATATTTTTCTTTATTATAATTAATTTGTTTCTCATCTGCCAACTACAATAACAGCAGAACAATATTCCTAAAAAAAGGTGCAAAACAAAAAAAAATGGCTTATATACTAATTTTATTTTTAAAATCACACTCCCATAAATACTGTAGACTACAAGGGGGAGGGGGTCCTAGGGACCCACGAATTATCTCATTAACGGGCGAGAAATTTTAGTAATTTTTTTTTTAGGAAGAAGCGCATCGATAAGTGTGCACAATTACACACAATTAGAGTTCGAAAATATTTTTCACGAAAGAGTAGCAGAAATCAGTACAAAAAACGAAAAACAAAATCTTTAAAAAGGGTACTATATATACCCACCCCCCCCCCCTTAGGCACTTTAGTGTTAAGATGGCAGTTTGCCGACAAGACTTTCATTCGTTTGATTTCAATGAAATGCCATATTTTCTGATTATCAAGGGGTAATTTATTGCAAATGCAGAATGAAATTTTCTCATTTTAAACATCCTTCTTTATTGGAATTTGAAAGGAAAATATTTTCCTGTATCTACTCAAGCGTAATCGGGTTGCATTCATTCAAGTTTATTGAAATACTTTCAATGAATATCTTTAATGCTACATAATCATGGAATTTTATTTGAGATGGCTGAAAATGTGAATGATATTTTGTCTACATTATCAAAACCAACCACATTACTTTATTGCGCCTTACTTTTAGTAAAACACAGATACATTTCAAGTTATGAAATTTATTAATCAATCTAAGTTGCTGGAACTCAAATAATATCGGAGTATGTGGGAAAATATAGGAAAGTAAAGAGGAAAAACGAAAAAGATTTTGATGTTCTTGTTACATTGCATTATTGATCTTACCCTCATCTACCTAAGGGGGGGGGGTGGTTAGCACCCCCTTCAGGTTTTCCCCCGGCTAAAAGCTAAAGCCCCATGTGGTGCCAGATTATTTACTGTAATTGTCAATTGACTAATTTCCCGCTCTTTATCCAAAACAAACATCCACCGGGTTTATAGGAAAGAATAAAGGTGATCCCAAAGAAAAGGTTAGAAGATCACATTTTCATGATGGGACATGACTAGTTTTATATAATGAGAGCATTTTAGTGCTATTAATAAGGTGTTTGGGTCGCTAAAAATTGCGAAATATAAATTTCCACCAGATATCAGTATTTCGCACTTCCTTCAACATATGACGTCATAGTGACGTTCATAATGGGGATGTTGGTACGTATTTTGGTACAAAGGGGAAAATAAACTCTAAGCTATCTTTGGTACCAAATTTCCAGGAATCGGATGTTCAGTAATGGAAATCACCCCAAGGGGTGGTAAACCACCCCACCCCTTTCGGGAGTTTGTGTTTTAAAAAAAAATGGCTCGGGTAGACGATGTAATTTGGCGTAAATTAATCATGTAAGTAACTTTTAAACAGGTAAGCCTATCCACTATGAAAAACTAGGAATCAAACCTGCGGACCCTCTGATATGAACCCAATACCTAATAACCACGATACTATTCTACTACAAAAAGGGAAATATAAGACCATTGAATTATGATATACATTATTTCCTTTCAAATTACTATCTTGTAAATTAAAATGGGACAAATATCGTACCAAAACGTGAAGGGTAGACCAGACTTCTATAGCCCCCCCCCCTGTTGATCAAGCGAGGAGAATGGACAAAGATCGTACCAAATGCCCAATTCCAAGTGACCATGGAGGAGAACGGTATTCTGCTATTTAATCAATAGGCTCGTATAAGATTAAATCAGAATTGAGCCACCGAATAAATTCCAGCAAGTCACCAGACCGGATTCGGACTCGGGTTTTGTGGTAAATTTGCGCCACAGGCAAAGCTCGAACGCCAGGCCACGCTCTTCCAAATACAGTACCATAATAATGATTTATATTGATTCAAGCATGTGGATCTCTTGGATCGTGTTTTGAACGACAATCATGAGATAAACACTTGTAAAAATTCCCAACAAATTACTATTTTGCAAATGGTAGCGTAATAAAATTATTTGTACTCTTGATAGGTCCTCTGTATGTTGAATTTCATTTATATTAAAATATTTCCAAATTTTTCAATCTGTATACAGTTTGGGGGAGAGCGTGGTCTTAGGGTTAGGGTGCTTGCCTATGGCGCAAATATACCAAAACAAAAATCCGGGTTCGAAATCCGGTGGGGCCACTTGCCTGGGATTTCACAGGGTTGCTCAATTATGGATTTAATCTGGTCGCGCTATTGATTTTTAAATACAGAATCCGTTTCTCCTCCATGGTTCACTTGGAATTGGGGCAAATTGAAATCATGGAAAAGCATCCCGTCCTTTGGAGGGAGTTAAGCCGTCGATTCCGTGTAAGAGAGTCAAACTGTACATGTACATCGCAGTCAGGGTAGAATAAGAGTAGGGTGTAAACCTGACTGTTCCCAATCCGCCTCAGTCTCAAAAAACGGGGCCATGTTAGGAGCAGTCCGTATCATGGATACACGCGGCCCGAATCAGCTTACACAGTTGAACAAATCCTGACACCACCACAAGCCATTACGAATGACTTGGGGACACGAACGAACGAACGGAACGAGTTCACAAGTACACTAACATTTACATAAATGTACAAAGATTACACCCTTTAATCTTCATCTGACGTAGGAGTCTGTTTGTTGCTATATTCTGTCTAATATTTCGGTAATAATCTTGCTATTTTCCAAAGTTATTTTATTTATTTTTATTTTATTACCTTGGTAACAAGAACATTAAAACAGTGTGTGGTGCAAAGGGTGACCCCAACAAGGCACGCAGGCCACAAAGCGGGACCCCTAACACACATCAAACTAAGAATTAAAGAGAATTTTAGGTACAAATGTCACAATACATAATGATAAAAACAGTAAAATAAAACATTATAAAATTTCGTAAAAAAACATAAAAAAGATCAAGCAAATAGCATTTATAAAGCACAGAATATATTGCACACGACGAGCCCGTCACTTACTAGTAAGACTATATGTATGAATTGTTAGCTCGGTAGTGGTCAAGAAGACAAGATTGAACTGGGAAATTATGAAGATTTTGAGAATGGCAGGGAGCGGAATTCATGAATGGTAAATAACGGTTGAAGTAAGACTGCCGAAAGATACCTGATAGAACCAACATTTATTTTATTCCCATTTTGTGTAATATTTGCTTTCCAAGCCATGGTAATTTAACACCCTGCAAAACATTTTCACCCGGTTTCAGATTTTACCATATTCTGAATGTGATAGGAATAAAAGGTGTTGCCGTCAAATGCACTTTGGACCGATCAATGTTAACTTCCAATCATTCTTACCGATTTCTGATCATATGAAATACAATTAATATGAATATAAAGGTAGTTTATTATAATCTAATACAAATGACTTGGCCTTAACCACTACATTTTGAGCTTTAAACACCAGACGCACATTTTCTTCGCAAGAAACGCTATTATATCTTTAAAATAACACCAAACAGTTGGGACTCTGGATACGTGGTGTATCGGTCGGTCGTATGTGGCATGTTAAACAAAAAAAAAAAAAAAAATTTTCTATCCTGATTTTCCATGTCACTGAAAAGCCAAAGCTGATATTGAAACTAAAGGGTGTACTTTTCATGGCTTTATCATTTGATTTTTTCTCTTTCAAATTAATGGTTGATTAGAAGCTAATATAGTCAAAAGCTTTCAAGTAGTTATAGTAGCTGAAATGAACTAGGCAGAACCTATCAAAACAGTTTGAGATCATTGGTTGAACCTAATTGTGTAAAACAAAGTCGACAAAAATCACGAAAGTCAACTTTTATAGCACATAAAGGTAAAAGGAAAAAAAAACACCCCCCCCCCCCCCCCTCTCCCCTAAAAAAAAAAAATAGGTCCAAAAATCACGAGAAAAATACAACGGACCTCTCAAATCAAACATGGCTACGTCCCTGGTTTATTTAACAGCCAACTGATTCTTTCACTACAACTACTAAGAAAGGTTCTTATACAGGACATAGAGGCCAGAACTGTTCTAAGTACCATATATTATTTTTAAACGTGTGAAATCGTAAGGTCTACATTTCAGTTTGGTCATAATATCCCCCATACGTCCCAGGAGGAAATCTACGATCACCGCAAAAAGGAGTTAGCCTTATTTTCGTGTTAGATCTATGGCACAATTTACCCCTTAAAACAGGCAGGGGCGGTTCATGATTTTTTTTCAAACGTAATTTAAAACATTTACGGAGACATTCGGGAGAAAATTCACAAGGTTCGAGTATTCTCATTTAATATTGAAAATGTGAAGACTTGTACCGTATATGACAATGTACACACCTATGGACATACATAAATGAAAAAAGAAAATCAATGAACTTCTTGCGTGGCATGGTGAGGCGCTACCCTGTTATGCACGCCACCACGACTGTAGACTAAAACGCCATGGTACAAACCTATGGGGAAATGCCCTGAGTATGACCGCCCGATACGTACAGATTTTAGAGTCAATATTATACTTAGTTAATAGTAGAAGTAGTAGTAGTAATCCAAAGTTTAAATCCGGTTTTTGCCCCAGTGAACGAGGGTGGCCGGATTCACCCTCACAGCTTGCAGGCACTCGCCCGTACTACTTCTTCCACTTCACCCGGATTCAAGCTCATCCATCCTAAACCCAATACCCTCCCACTCTCCTCCATCCACTTGATTCTTCAACGTCTTTTTGTACGTCCTCTCGTCCTCAACTCCCACCTCAAATCAAAGCCCTTCTTAAAACATGCCGTCATCCTTCCTCAGAACGTGCCTGTACCAACGTACAATATTCGCCTTCGCCAAACAAAACATGGTCCATGCGTCCTGTAACCCAACATCTGCATCAAGTCATAAGTCCTCATCCTATTCATCAACTCACCCCACAAATCGCTCTTATCATTCTTCTCTCTCTCTCTCTCTCTGTCCTCATCGAATCCCCCAATCTCATCTTTCGCTCAGACACCAGTCTCACTCCCATACAGCATCATGATCTCACAAAGCTTCTTATACACCATAACCATTCCTAAACTGCAACCAACAATACCACTCTAGCCTGGGCACAGCCACCTCACATTCACCATCCCCACTAATCCCTGTCCCCACAAGTATGTGAACTCCTTCACCGATTTCACCTCGTCACACAACTTTCCTCTGTTCCACATCCCTCCAGCCCCCTTCTCATTCTCACACATAAAATCTCTGCCAAACTTCGGGTCCCACTCTCTTCAAATCGTGCTATCTCCGTGGATCCATTTCTCGTATTTCTTACACCACACGCATTTGCTTTTACCCTTTCCACACAAGCACCGGTCGACCTTACTCACTACCACTCCTCTCAACCTGATCAACAGCACTTTTGTCTCCCAAGGTTTACCTTCAAACCCTTACTATCAAAAGCCTTTTCCACTTACAAAACTTCTCCCTCGGTCCACCCATTGTCTCGCCATCAACATACAATATCCACTCATTCAAACCACTTTTGCACTCTCCGTAACTACGTCAATCACAATTGCAAAAATCAATGGCGAAAGTACCGAACCTTGATGCACACACCTTCACTCAAAAAATCCTAAGACAAAGCAGATAATCTAACTTTGTCTTGCTCCTTCATACTAACTTATCACTGCGTTAACCATACTTCTGGTATTCCTTCTTTCATCATCGCCCACTCCTCACTTTCCTCGTACTCTATCAAATGGCTTCTCCAAGTCTACAAAACACAATTACAGCTTCTTCACTTGTAGCTCGATGTTCCTCTTGCAACCCAAAATATAACACTGATACTATCGTTCCCTTCCAGGTAAAAACCCAATTGCATCTCATCCACTTCACTATCTTCCGAATTCTATTCTTTAAAACACTCACATTTTCATTGCAATGCTCCAAAACAACCTTCACACCCCTAGATGTGCCACAACTCATTGCATCCCCTTTCCCTTTCACTCCTCGGCATGATGGCATCCCTCCTCCATCTAGCCACTCTATGACACAACTCCTTCAATACACAATACATATCTTTCCATTCGCAATAATCATCTCAATACTCGCCTCCGAGGGTCCAGCCGCCTTCCTTGTTCATTTCTCTTCACCCCCTCCTCATGGCTGGACCTCTCAACTGGCATTACACCACACCAGCTTCCACCTTCTGATCCCACTATTCTCCTTATTCATGATCTCACCATATGCTCTTTCCAGGGATCTACATCTATTTTTCCACTGAAATTGAAATTTAAAACACTTCCCTTCAATCGCATCCCTTGGACATACTTCCATCCCTTTTCATTGCATTCACAATCATGACACCTGGTTTTGGATCTCTCTCAACTCACTCAACCCCTTCGCTTTTACATGAAAACAGTAAAAAAACAGGAGGAGATCCGGGGGGGGGGGGAGGTGGCAGTTCGTGGCCATTTTCAGTTAGGGTCCTTTTCATTATATCAAGTTTTTCATATCATATGTCCCTGTAAGAGCACCCCCAATCCGAAACATCAGTACACACAAGCTCCCCAACTCTCGACTCAAAATTCTTTCTTGTCTACTTCTTCTTTTAGATTCCTTACTTTCCTCCTCTCCTGTACTACCTTCCTCACATACCTTTTTCATTTTTCTCTTATCCACATCTGCAACAACCAACCTGTGTTGCAATTCCCTGGAATTGCCTTACAAATTCATTGCAAAGAGTTTCTCTTCGCCCTTGCCCATAAACAAAAAATCAATCTCTGTCTCATTCCCCCTGAGCTAAACGCCACTTTTGTCCTTTCTCCTGAACCACGTTTGAATGCACAAAACTCCAACAACAATAGTCCATACAGTTCTCTCCCCAAACCTATTTCCTCTGTAAACCCGAGGCCGTTTTCACCAAAACAAATCCCAGAATTTACACGGTCCATTCTTTGGGGAGAGATTGGGAAACAAAGGACATCACCGGATAGGAGAGAGGAGCCTCCTAATCATCATAAGCTGCAATCTCACCATCAGTTTTGAATTGGTTACTTTATCAAGTACGTAAGGTGTTTTTATCCACCAAAATACACTTGTATCGAGGACACAATGAGGAAAGTCTGAGAAACTTCAGGGGCATGCTATCTGAAAAAAAGCTTGCCGCCCATGCTTCCATTTCATGCCCAACTTAAAGTGACAGGAGATTTTTTAGGATACAAATTTTCTCTCAAATTGCAACTTGATCGGAGGTAGACCACCTACCGAGAACGTTTGGAAGGTTTATTGGACACAAAAGCACGAAAGAAACCACGCAACGTGACTATTGTAATTGTCCCATAGAACACCGTGCTTTGAGTTTCTGTCGTGCACGACAAGAAAGTACTAAATCATCCATCCTTATTACATAAAGACGGCGTATTTGGATTATTCACTTCAGGTGTGGTCATAAGACATTGGAAAGCATTCCAAAATAGCAAAAAACCCGGGTTCGACAAAAAATTGAGGGCGCTTCTTCTGGCAAATCTCCTCATCTCTGTAAATGAAGAAACATGAAGATGTTGCAATATTACCTTTGTTATGGAGTCTGTAAATAATGCTAGATAAACCCTTGT
>JAMKCH010013854.1:0-12500 GCA_023653785.1 Ophioderma brevispina | reverse complement strand
TGGGCATTTCAGGTTACTATCCTTAGTTCTGGCCAACTTTTCTATGTTACACAAAAAAATATATTTCGAACTCTCTGAGTCAAACTTTAAGGGATACGGAGAACAAAGAATGTCCCTTTGAACATCATGTGGATTGAAGATGAGTGAGCGTGCCCGACCCACACGCTAAAGGTTGCGAGTTCGAGCCCCGTGCGGCACCCAAAGGATAATTTGTGCCTTGAGTTAAGGCAATTACGTAATTCCAATCCTCTCCGCACCGTTATAAATGGGTACGGCGAATGTGGGAAGGTATAGTGACGTTGTACGGACGTGGCGAACAAAACACAGCAACATAACAGGGAGAGAAGTCGGTTACAAGAAAGAGATATTGTGGCACTCCTCGCGTAGAGATGATCAGGCACGATACTTGTGCCTGTTAAATAAACGACGACGAAATAGAACATTTAATTAAAATTTGAAATTTCTCTTAGGTATCACAAGTCATTGTAAAGGCTTGTGGTGTTGTCAGGATTTATTCAACTGAGTGGGCTGAAACACCTGGGCAGCGTGTATCCATGATACGGACGCTCCTAACACATGCGCCCGATTTTTGAGGCTGGGGTGGATTGGGAACAGTTTCAGGGGTTTTCACTACTCTTATTCGACACTGACTGCGATGTACATATACAGTTGTGACTCTCTGTACAAATGGACCGACGCCTTAAACGTCACCTCCGAAGGGACGGGATGCTTTCATAATCCATTTGCCACAATTCCAAGTGAAACCATGGAGGAGAGCATTATTCTGGATTTAATCATAAGCTGGTTACAGATCAAATCCAGATTGATTAGTACCCGAATAAATCCCAGGCAAGGCCACGACCCCATCGGGATTGAACCCGGGAAATTTTTGATTGGTTAAATTTGCGCCACAGGCAAGCACCCTAACAGCTTAGGCCACGCTCTCCACAAAGAAGCACAATAAAAAATTCTCTCATTCAATTTTGGGTTTTAAGGTTATGTGTTAAGAAATTTGTCATGACGTTCTACAGTTAGCCACTACATGACGAATTTAAAATATTATTTCCACAGATTTAAGGTCAATACTTTCAAGAATTTATTTAATCACTTTGTTTATGTATCCAGTAGCTCTATTAATTGTTTTCATTTTCAATGGGACTCCCGTGTGCTTCTATAGTGGGTCATAAGATACCATGCTCGCAAAAGCGACACAATCAATTTTGTTTATTTTTTTTCAATTTTTTCGACCAATGCAGGCAAACTAAAGATACAAAATATAACTCAGAAGTGCCGACTCCTGGATCGTATTGTTCCCCCGTCACCTATATAATATATCATATACATGCATATAATAATATATACGATTATATTAGATAATGTATTATATACTCCCCGCCGAAAAAAATCCGAACGATGTTGAAAATGGCCATCAACGTGCTCAAACTGCTTTCAAATGAACGCGCGCCAAGCCAGCTGGATAACTCTCTCAAACTTCCACATCATGCTTCGTATCAAGCATTTCGGACAAAGCAGTGGCTAGCCAGCTTTTGTTTTCGGGGGGGGGGGAAAAGGGGTGGGGGTGGGGCAAGATTCCCCACAGGGGGGAGGCTTCCCCTGCCCCCCCCCCATGCTACGCCACTGGGAAACAGGTCAATAAGCAAAAACACAACGTGAACAAACGCTCATGCCATTCATTATTATAATTCACCTACATACCTACATACCGTTTTAATACAGTAATTCCTATCGTTAGATTTTAGGCGGGAGTATGCTATGGAATGTATACGTGTGCATACGTAGTCAGAAGGACTGTGTGGGGTTGTTTGTGTGTGTGTGGTGTGGGGGGGATTGGGTGGAGGGCTTGTGTGTGGCTGTGTTGGTGTGTGTGTGTGTATGTGGGAGTGTGTGTAAACAAGGCAATAGAGTGCGTTTCAGCTTATAAAATGGGACTAAATAAAAAAGTGCTATCTTTATGATAAACATTAAAAAAAGCATTAAAGCGAAAGGCCCAGGCTAATAGAATTTGCGCTTCAACATATTAAAATACATTTTTGTTTCAAATGAAGTCTTTCAGTCAGAAAAAAATGGGACACTATATTTAAGATATCAAAGTAAAACATTTAGAATATCTTCCGTATGATTGCCAGCCATTTTGACTGGCCCACGAGAAGAATTGAAATCATGATGGTACATAGTACGTACAGCCTGTCTCAAAAAAGTGGTACCAATCAGAAAAAAATTGGTTAAATTGAATTTCAAAATAAGTCGCTCGTACTTGGTATAATATTAAGACAAGACCAGACTTTTCCAATGGTGTTTGTTCATCTTATTGCTGCTTTTGTCAATCCCGAGATATAATCAATTTTAGTGCGATATACCAAAAAAGATTTTGTGCCACTTTTTATGCATGTGCAGAGTTTTGCTTATAGGGCTGCCAGATGATAGCGAAACGTCTCTTCGTTAAGCGAAAAGTAATTTTTGGAGTACGTGTACATGTTTGATTTTGGTCTCAATTTAAGGTCCTGTATTGAGGCTTCGCACCATTCATTTTTACAAGGATTTGAACAATATTAAAAAGTTACAGCCTCATAACATGAAATTTACATAATAAATTAATGTTTACCGTAGTTGATTATTGTCCATAAATCAATAATCAAACAATACTTACAGAACTCGGGGTTTCAGAATTCGTTAGCTAACAAAGTGGGTTTCTCAGTATTGCAAAATAATTTAATTTCTATATCATTCGCCTAAAAACTAGTTATATTTGCATAATTTTCTCTTAAAAAAATGGGGTTTCAAACAAAAGACCCATTTCCGTTTCGTTTACAATAAAAACTCTTCCAACCAGCAGTAATTTAGGATGTATTTATTGAATAAGTAATTTGATTTGCACCAACAGGCAAAAATCAGATCCAGGACGAGCTTAATATTCACGTTATGCCAACTAATCTGAGTACTCTTGTTTACACAATTAAAAATAATGTATTATAACGTGGAGCGTGTCGCTCGCCGAGATCACTCGCCCATTGTCAATCAATAGATGTCAACCGCTTTCATCACGCATTGTTTCTACATTTTGAATTTCCAGGTGAATTGTTGATTGAATTTTGTTTAATTCTTCTGGTGTTTTACTGTCTTTTGATTTCAAGACGACCATATTTTAAGACACAAAATGAATGCAACATTTTCTGAAAATGAATATATATAAAAAGTTCCTTTTATTAATGTTAGTTTTAACATTTGTTTTTAATCTAGAACCACGCCGAACTTTACAGTATTTGCACGTGGGTGATTCTGGCCCGATATTATGCATGGTCCAGGACCCACAAGCGTGTTGTGCATCTAGGGCACGTGGTATGGTGCAGCTATTTAGAAAACAAATGGCGGTGTATATTTATAAAAAAACAGGAAGACTTGCGCTAAACGGTCACAGAATTTAAAAAAATACTGACTATAAAGGAGATGTTAAGGGTTTGTAAGCAGTTCTTTATTTTTGTAAATTAAATTTGGAAGTATGTACGGGCTTCAATGAGTTACTGAAAAAGTTTAACGACAGAAGGCGGACATTGCTGAGTTTATTTATTGCCATTGAATCGCTTTCATAATAAAACCCCAAAACCATTAAATACACAGAATTAAGTAAACTAATTGGCAATTATAAAAAAATGCACCATGATTGTGTTAACATACATTGCAAAGGCCCTATCAGCTGACCCCTACATAAAATGATCAAGATGACAGTATGCTGGGGGTGTATCTGCTGAAAATTGCAGATTCGAGAAAAAATTTGGTGTTGTTTTTTAATCACTAAAAACTGATTTCAGGGAATAAAAAATAAACAAACAACAAGACAAACAGAAAAAAAAACGAAACAAGAAAAAAAAATAAAACAATATATCAGTCGAATGGCCTGACTCATTGATCAAGAAAAAATGTTGGGCTTGCAGAGTGAAAAAATGCTCGATTTCCAATGAATGATTAGACAAACTTTTTTTTTAATGTTCGTGTTAATTCCTCGTTTGGCAAAGATTTAATATGGGTGAAACCAAATTTATAGTTCATATTTAAAGCATTTCAACAAGAGTTCAGTATGATACAGATGTTGTAGTATAGGGGTACAAATATAGGTCAATTGGCTAAAGTGCGAAACAATTATGAGGCGGCAACAAAAATAAATTAAAGCCCATTAATAACGGGAATGATGCCGAAGGTACATTCTAGAGTTTGGATATATAAAGTGTTTTCAAATCAAACGTCAAACATTAGTTTAAGGAATAACACGTGTGATGTCGAGTTCATGAATGTAGGTTATATTTTTTTATTTTAAAAAAGGGATAGAATAATTGTCCCCACATAACATGTAACCCGAATCTATGAGACGCGATTGGGTCCTGGGACACCAAGTGTAACTAATTTTGAGATCTGCTTCATATACAATAGACAATTTAAAAATAATAAGTTAAATAAATTGTTTCAAGTTACTTCAAATTGATTCAAACTATCCAAGAGTTCCCTAAACTTGAAAGAACGGCAGTGAAAGAGAAAAATTTAGAAAAGGACCGTGCCAAACTTTAAAACAAATTGGCCATTTGTTACAGAAAATAGTCAGTGGGAAAACCAATAAGATATTAAAACTCTATAATTAATTTTGGTATCCATTTTTGATCAGAGTTGATCCAATTGTGTCACAAGTTTTGCAAAATAATTTTGGTGAGATCCCTGATGACTAATCTGTTTTGGAGTGTAATTCACACTTTGAGAGTGATTCATTATTTTTACTCCAAGGGCAAAATATCAACTATAACACAGTGCAATTTATCCTTTTAATAGTAAATTTTATAATATGAAATCAATTTACTTATTGAATTCAAGCGCTTTCGAATTTAATATAATCACTGTCAATTTAGGAGAAGATTGAAATGTATTAATCTTTGAGAATAGTCAAGCACCGTTATACATTGAAATACCAAAATAACCTGTACTTGTACTTAGTGGCTTGTTTGTTAATTTTAACGTATACCCCTAATGTCCTAGGGAGAATGACTACCAACCTGACGATCACCGCAAAAAAGGGGAGGTAGGTTATTTTCTTGTTAGATCTAGGAGAAATTTCACCAGAAAACAAGGCGGGTCCGCTCCGTGATTTTGTGCAGTGCAAAAAAAAAAAAACGTTAGGGATACATATAGTATTCCCAAACTTTTACACGTGATTAGATATTATATAAGGCCTTCGCCCATTTTAATGCATAACCGAGAAGAAATTATTCATCAGCGAAAAGAATTTTCAAACCTTAAAGGTGGGTAGGTAACTGATCGACAACTTCGCCACTTTAGTTGCTCCATCAAAAATTAAGAATTTGGTATCAGAGGAGGAAACTTCATGGAAGGTCCCAGGAAAAATAGTTCCCTTTCGCGTATTATTGAAAGTGCGGTTATCCTATGAAGCAATTAATTTTGCTCTATCATGTACGAAATGGAACATTTAACTGAAAAAATATAATTCACCCATGGGAGGGAGAACGAGAAAAGCATATGAAATAAATAATAACCATGGTAGTGGATGTAGCCCATTTTAAGCCAATATGCTTTAGCGTTAAAAGTCCCACTCTACAAATTTCATTTACAAGAAGAAAATTAATGAAAAAGATGAAAAAATGAGGGTGTGATGACAATGCCAATTATGGTAATTTTTATATCCAAATTCCATGCTATTATGACTCAATTTAAAAGGTGGAGCTTCTTAACGAAGTTTTAAGAATATCCGCATTACTTATACACTAATATTACTAAAATTACAGGTAAATTGTACAGCATCCTCCTGGAACTCTTTTTTTTTTAAAATGAAGAATAAAATAAAATAAATATACAAAAATTAGGAATCGATTTCTATCAAAAATTTACAACTCTATTTATTAAAAATAACAGAGAAAAAAAGGATTTTGCATTTTGAATAACGGCATATTAGAACTCCTCAAACATATTTTCTAGTTTCATATTTGTTACATTTAAAACCGGGTACGTTAATCACGTACGTAAATTCTGGAAAGTCTGACCAACGGTTAGGGTTGGTATAATACATACTCTTTTGTGTGGTATTATTACCTAACCTACCGTTTATTTACAGTTTGTTCTGCTTCCAAAATGGTAATTTATGTTAGATACTCAGTATAAGCGGAAGATTGCTTTAATAAACGGAATTGACCGTAATTTAACGGGTAAAAACTAGTAAAAAAAACATTTTTTTAAACAATGCACGATAGTCACAAGATTTTTACAGTGTACCTCCAAATGCAAGTGATATCGGTTAGGCTATCTATGCTTTACATTTTTCCCAACATGTATTTTCAAACTAACCCACACCAGAGACTATTGTTTTCAAAACGCAATGTTGAGAGCTTTTTGTTTTGTTTTTATGAAAATCGGGTTAAATTTTCCCTTGGCTATTTACATGTACTCGAATTCATTCTCTCATGGTTATTTGCATGAAATATTTCATTCTTAACAAGATGAGAATATATATATAGTATTAATGTAATGCTTGTGTTTATTTGGTCATTGTTTTGGTTTTGTGCTGATGGTTTGTGTAGTTTGATTAATGTGACGGTTAGATGGACATTTTTTAATGAATTACTGAAAAAGAAAATAAATAAAAAAGGTTAAGTTATTGTTCCATGTCATATCTGTGCGGATATCTTTACTGGAAGAAAAGCTAACAATTACATTCCATCCAGGTTCTTTTAAAAGGGAAGCATTTTCCAAGACCAAGGTGTATAAGGATTTAATCATGGTTGACTTTGATTATTTAAAGGCGCAGTTCGTGATATTAACGCACCTTCCATTTTAGTCATTGTTCAATAGATATCCCTTGAGAAAATGCTTATTCCCAAAATTTAGTTGATCCCGGATCTTGCGGTTTGTGTATGAGCAAAATTGGCTTGTTTACCACGTCCCATAGACAGATGTGCTTGGAATTTCTGTAAAACTACAAAAAATTGCGAATTCTTACAGAAACGCCAGAATTTGCAGGTAAGATTAGGTACATGTATGTGGATTACTAAGGCTTACAGTTTAGATGATATAACCTCAACCTTTGTTGTTAAGTCGGGGGAAGGGGGACGTGGTTGTGGTCACGAAATGCCCCTTTAAGCCCCTATTTTTCATACTTCTATGTATATATTGCCTAGCTTCACATTCCGGGCTGTTAAATTAGGGGAAATTAACATATAAAGAAAGGGAAAGATTTTTTCCCATGTAAATTGGATGTGGAAAGACATCGGTCAGCCAAACTTGATGACAAAATTCAAGACCAAAGGAGGGTTTTTCTCCAAGAAAGTGTAAATTAAAATCTATTAAACAAAGAATGGCCTTGTTAAACAAGTAGTATTTTAGTGAAAATTACGACAATTGCATGGACAATTGGTGTAGGTGACTTAAGCCTTTACTTTTGGCCGATAACTTGTTTTATTAGAATGAATGTTATGAATGTTAACTTGATAGGACAAGATAATTAATATGATCGAAAGTGTTACCAGAAAACCCTGAACACGTTTTTTGCCGATATCATTTTTTTTCCGCTCTCTCAATCTAACATTGATTTACTTCTACCAGTAATGGCTCAGAATGACAAGGGCGTCTTTTATTTTGTAGGTAAAACAATATTTATTCTAATATATATAAAGCTTGTAAGGGTTTTATCATTTTACAAATTATAGACAGTTTCATCTTAAAGTGAAATGAAAGATCGCAATACGCAATAAAAAATGATTTTAGATTTCAAACGAATACGAAACCCTCCTCTTTGAAAACAGAATGATGTATCGTAAGACTGATACGAGGAGAAACGAAGGGGAGTGGCAGGAGAGGGGAGAGGAACAAGAAGGTTAGCGTAAAAGCGTTGGAAAGGGGCGCACTGCCCCTCCCCCAAACGGGTCTGACAGAGAAGGTGTGCTCAAGCGACCGGAAAAAGGAAGGATAAAGGAAGGAAGAAAGTTGAAGGACTGACGGAGGGTGAAATGAATGCACATGATGTTGAAACATTGCCTGGCCTCCCCAGTGTCTATCTACAACCGTCATTGCCCCTTCACGAAGGCGTCAGCGAACAAAATTAAATTGAAAGCCTGCATTGCGCCAAAATTGTAAACACGGGAAAATTTTGAGACCCCAACACTGTTACGTCCTGAAAGAGAGAGAAAAGATACATAAACAAGAGCGAGGAGATGACGAAACATTGCACAGAAAAACACCTTACAATAATTATAACGAAAGACGACTAATAAAACGAACAGGGACAATGTAAAGGAAAAGTAAGAGGGTGCTTGAAATTGATGACAATTGACATCTATGATATGCAATGGGGTAGAATTTTTTTTTTTAATTATCTTCTAAGGAATATCTAATTCAAACCCGGATTCCGTGATAAAATTTATATTTTTTACCAATTTTCAATATGTGGGAACCGAGACCGCGCGTTCCACACTTATTGTAGTAAACAGATACAGTGTAATGAAAGAATTTTATGGCAAACTATACCTTAATTGTTTAAGTGTTCTGTGTAAAATATTGTAAATTTCACAAGAGAAGACTGGACTTTTTAAAATTCTAAAAAAAAGCATGTTTGATTTTCGTTAGGCCACCACTACGCACGTGTGATATACGCTCACTAATAAAAGTGTGTGCAGTACGCCGTGCAGGGACAATGCAGAGAATACGAGTTGTGCAGATACTGAAAGCCGTATCATGACGTCCTGGTAAATTCATCAATTTTACCAATTCTTTGATGCTTATGAGTAACACAATTTGGTTTGGTGGAATAAAACAGATGCACAAATGTATAATGGTTCTCTTCAATATTGCTAAAAATGGTTATATAAAGCGTAAATGGTTGAAAAATATTAAGTCATTTTAAAAAAAACTATGAAAAAATACAAGCAAAAAAACATAAATATGTATTATTTTTTGTTGAGCTATCTATATATTAGTTACTAATATTCAAATGTACAAATTGTCATCTACCAAATGCAAAAACTCTGCATATTGATGTGATATTGTACTTCTCGAGTATAAGGTTTTTTAGAAAGCATCATTCAGAACAAAATTAGGCAAATTTATGCAAATTGTTGATATTGTTAAAACTACAAGCCGTAATTTTTGTTAAAATCATCTGGTGAGCCTTAGGACTCTTCTGACTGATTTTATCAAAAAAAGCAACATGGTACCACTTTTATGGTTCACAGTGATCTCGGACATTTTCATCTGCAGACCTATTAGCTCACCCAGTTATGTCATGGCTGTTATGAAGCTCACAAAGATTGCAAATTCACAGAGAAACAAAACACAGATAAAGTACAAACAAACGAAGTCTAGTTTATCGACACAAAAGTTTAATAGTCAACATAATAAGTTCAAAGATAAATATCTTTCTTTTCATAAATAATAAACAATAAAAATATTTACTGCAACACGCAATGATAATTGAAATTTGAATTTATTACAAAATTGGTAGCTGTTAAAATCATGCCAGCGGAATGTAATTGCACCAAAATAAACACTCCAAATCCAAAGAAAGTTTAAACATATTGCACTATCTTTGTGCCTTACTAATTGTGAAGTCAACACAAAAATTTGCATTGGAAGCAAAAGTACAAAGTGTTGGTAGGAATTTGCGTTTAATGATACTTCAAGACCATAAAACTCTCTCCCAGGTTGCTGTAAGCCAGCTGTACGCTCAGGTTCTCGCTTCTAACAAACAACAGTAGTCGAATGTTATTCACATTTCTTAAAGAAAGAACTTACTGGTCATTAACTTACCGACCATTACGTAGCTGTTTTCGTTTCTTTTTAGAGCTGCTTTATGAAGTTAATCCCTTTTTAAAGATTTGCATATTGTTCAAGTGTGAAAACTTATGTTAAAAAATTCGTTCCCGTTTCACTAACCAGAAAGTGGCACAAACTCGATTGTTTGGTTCCGCAGTAAACTAGATTTATCTCTCGATGCAAAAAGAAATGAGATGAAACAAAAAATCCTGGGAAAGGCTGGCTTTTCTCTTTAATGTGATGACAAAGACTTACTTATGTGAGATATAATTATGAAAAATAGGTTTGTGGTTGTACCCTTTTTTATGAGACAGGCGTGTGTGTCTTGAAAAAAGTAATTAGTGAATGCCATAACCCAAACCTTTTCAGCTATATCAGGTTCAAGAATCCGCCCCAGTTTTTAAATCGATCGGTACTGCTCTTCTACTGGACCACACTATGAATCCGATTTATGACCAGGAGTACCCTAAAACATTCCTTAGACACCTGTTTTATACTATGGGACTTACAAAGTCATACAACGTCACCAATACCGCGCCGAGCGTCCAGCCAATGCCGAACATGGCGACCTCCATGGGCAACATTTATTAGTTAATTCTGCTAATAAGCAATCAATATTGCAGTAGATATTATTTCTTTCAGACCGCAACGACCTCTTTTAAAACATACTTAAATTAACAATCGCCTGTTAAGTACACTTTCAGTCCTTGCGATATGTTTCCAAAGCTATGATATTATTGTAGAGTGTGGATGAATGTGGTGAGCAGAACGATTGGGATCGTCGAATTAGATGTAACGAATTTTTTTCCAAGTTCACGGTTTATTGTTTGCATGATTTCCGAAAAAATGTTGCCTAATTTTACTGACCTTCAACTTCATGCCAAAGATTTATTCATACAAGTAGGTACCTGATTTCATTACGCAAATCATAACTGAGACCCCTATCAAGAAGATACAAATGGTGAAAACTCCATCATACCGCTGATATCAACACCACGTTTTCTATAGTTTTGGATTCAAATGGATTTCGCAATAGCTCTATGTCCCCAATTAGCTATTGTGTTGCTTGAGTTTCTACACCTAAAGCGTAAAAATCACCATCTGCCATCCTATTTGGTGTGTACAACCACGTTCATGTGTTTCTGTCGTGCACATTTTCTACCGAAATCAAAAATTGGATATCAGAATGGAATATTTGCTTTGCTGGAGCCGATTTCTTTTTAAAATCATTAAATCAGTAACACGCATAAAAAGTCGCGCATACCACTCGCACACTTCACTGGTTTTTCTTTACGATATCTAATGAATTGTTTACACTGCGAATTAGCATCAATTAAGTGACATCACTTAGTGATTCGGAACTGCACACCCTTGGATTACCATAATATAAGGATTTGTATTAAAATGAATAAATACAAATTTTGTTTGTTTTTCTGGAAAATATGGGGCATACATAAGACGTATAGAGAGAAATTTCCGAATGGGTGAGAACAAATATATCAGTAGTTAAGTTAACATGGGGAAATACGATATGACCCTTATTGCATTTGGTATATTTGCTTACTTTGGCAGATAACCCACACATTTCCAAAATTATGTGTTACAATTATACGCCCCTAACTGACATAACAGTGGCAAAAAACAAAACCAAACAAAGTGACAAATACAATATTGTGACGCTTTTCTCTCAATAAGGAATCAAGAGAAGATTTGTTACTGAGTTAATACTCAGTTGGGTTTAATGTGCTCAAAAGCTAAGTTGTATTTTTAATACCTCAATACTAAGGTTGGAATGTCGCAATACTGAGGTCATCATTTTGCGATGTGATTATCTATTGTTTGCCCCCCCCCCGGTCGCTGATTATAACTTTATCATCTAATTTGGACCAATACATGACGCCAGCCCCCGGCACATGCACCAACTGTAACTTTCTCTTTTTCTAAAGTTCAAAATCTCGCGATTTAATTAGGTTTTTTGTCGAGGTTAATTGATTATAGGACCACTCTTAATCATCGGGAACGTGGATGAAGTACAAGTGGCCAGGTGTGTTGCGGTCACAAAAAGTACGTTACATCATTAACACATTCTGGAAATGGAAAAACTGCACATTCTTCAAAAGCGTGCACTGGATCAGTGAGTAATAGGGATTACAGAAGCGCATAATCCTTTATTGTAAATACAATCAACTAAATAAAATGGTTTGTGTAATTTAATATCGGTACATTCATGTACAAATGTAGCAATAAACCTGTTACCCTCCACATTTGGACAAATTGTTGGTAACAAAATGCCGAAACCACACTTCCTACAAACCTGCTTCAGACTTCCAAAATGGCTAACTTAAACTTTGATTTAGTGGTAAATCTATAATACAGCTGGGGGGTAAAAATGAAACACCCATTCAACTATGGAAAAACTCATTAAAACTCTTCATTCTTGTAAATTAAGTATAAAAAGTCACTTATATCAAACTACAAACAATAGAAATAGAGTCTGGAACTTGACAGGCCATTACTAGGCTTATCTTCCAGTAATTTCCAAATAAACTTCATTAATATACACAATTACATTATTTACCATGTACGTGATTATGTTGATATTGATGTATGATAGTGGATAGAAATAAATGTTATGTATGTGTATATCAGGGCGTGGCAAGCTGGGTAAGTTAGTTTAAGACCCT
>JAMKCH010013853.1:0-32846 GCA_023653785.1 Ophioderma brevispina | reverse complement strand
TTTGTTAAATGTTGACAAATTTTCATGAAATTTGGGCAATCTTTTGGTTTGGTTAACTAATGGTCTTTTGGTGAGGAGTGATTTATTTAAAATTTAGGACCGAGTACTGTGCTTATTGTAAACAATGGCAAAAACTTTGTCATTTTAATTTACCCGGCCTATTAGAAGTGTTACCCACAAGGGGGGGCCAAATGTAAATGTGCACAGGACTCTTATGAAGTTAGTAAATCCCCCTCAACATACTCTACCAAACATAATTTATGTCTAGTTACACCATGCTGGGCATAAAGGCTATTAACACTTTCACCTGGCCAGTAAACCACACACTACATACACCTGTTATAATCATAACCCAGAGTTGTTAAAAATGTTCCATGGCACATACAATATTGGTTATTCGCGATTGCACAGTGTTTTATGGCGTTTTAAATGCACATTAGACAGCTGAAGGTACAAAACACCTGAAATGGGACAGGTACATGTAGGGCATGTACTGAAGATGCAGACAAGCTCTATTACCAGAAGAAGAAAATCTCATACATACCAGGAGAAAACTAACTTATACCAGCAGAAAATATCATACAGGTTCACGGGTCTGACACGGAATGCTTTTCAAAGCAGGTTGCTAATAGTTTCATTTTCAATACCAATATGCTATATTAAACTATATACCAACAAACAAAAACATTGGTATCTATATATATATATAATATGTATTATGTTAGGTTTAAGGATTTCTTGATACATTGGTACATACGTTCACTTACATAGTACAAAATAGTTTGTTTAATATATTGGCTAGCCATCCCCTGATACACATTTGATACTTAACGATCGGAAGTATACAAACAAAACTGTTGTTTTGCCAAGTTGATAACACTCTAGTATTCCGCCTGGTCTATTACCATGGTTATGAATCAACAAGCCTGCGACGCAACCCACGATGACTAGCTTGCTTTGCAAAACAGATGGCCTGCATCCATTCCTGCTGATCGTTGTCATTTCGCGGGCAAAAAGTTTCGACTACTCCCTTTGGGTTTAAGTCTGAAGGCGTATCTTTTTTTGTCAATGTCCGTTTCAGAGATTTCCGCACCATCCAGTGCTATGCACTTTGTCAATGTCTGCAAAAGAAAAAGAAACACGAGGTTGTGAAAAGAAAGTATTCAAGTTTCAATGCATAGGTAAATGGAAAGCAAATTTTAATCCAAAACATATGACACATCCACAAACCAAGAAAACTGAATGGTGAATTTTATTAGCCCCCCAAAAATTGAGATTTTTTGAGTGTTTGAAGAAGTTTTGAGTATGTGTAACAGTGTAAAACAGGTACTAAAGAGGAGATCTGCAGATCACTACTGTAGCCAGTTTCTGTAAAAGTAGAAGTTGAAGTGATAAAAGGAATGAGGTGCTCTTGCATTTGTGCTAGAAGTGCCATGAAAGATGTAATCTTATTTGACCTCTGACACATGACCTCTGACTAGTTGTAAAATCTGTTTGTTTTCTACACAGGAGGCCTTGTAAATAAGTTTCATTACATGTTTTGAACATTGCATCAAACTTATTCAAAAGTGATTTAAAATTCAATACCCATTCAATATTGTGACCTTGTGTGACCTTTGACATGTAACTTAGGAACTGTTATGTAGTCCCACAAAATCATTACTTCCTAAGGGTCCTTGTTACCAAGTTTCTTATGAATCAGTTCCAAATATTTTAAATAAAAAGCAAACTCAAATCACTCCAAAATGTTTTTACCTCTAATATGTGACCTTTGGCGTATTATGTAGTCCATGTGAACTTCTCTATTACCAAAAGGACCTTAGTTCAAATAAATGGTTACAAATTTGAACAAATTATCCATAACTCACAAAAACAAATCGCCGATGAACTTCATCCATAACACACCAAAAAATAACTTGTCGATGAACTCCATCCATAACTTGCCAAAAAGTAACTCTAAAAACAACTCCTCGATGAGCTCATCCATAACTCACCAAAAGTAACTCTAAAAACATAACTCATCGATGAAATCCATCATAAATCAACAAAAAAAAAATAACTCTAAAGGTCAAGGGTCAAATGTCAGCACTCACCAAGATGGTCAAATGTTGGTGAAATGTTGACCTTTTTTAACATTTTCCCACCCCCTGTCAGACCCAAGGGAGGACCCCGGGGAATGAATTACATGGTTAGTAGGGGATTGTGCCCTCCTACAATATACCTAAGTTTGGCTACTCTAGCTCATGTAGTCATGTTTCAAACCAAAACTTTTGTTGGAGCCTATTGACAACTGCAAAAAATGTTATGTTAATATGGTGTCAAAATGATTCATCATGCAAATATCTAAGCCTAATTAGCATTGAATTACAACTAAAAATAAACAATTTTATGAACCACACACCTGATAAGGTCAAAGTTATGTTGCAAATGATGAGATGACAGTTATTTTGCTATTTTAAGATCATGAAAAACAGTATCCACTACAGCATTATACCCCACAATACGCCAATTAATTAGGGATTTTATTTAGAAAATATCTCTGAAGAGGCTATGGCAAATGGGGGCAGTGGACAGATTTCATCCATAAAATTATCCTCAATAAAGCACTCGATTCTATTATTGCAGCAATAAGCATTGAAATTTTATAGTTAATTTCAGGGATACACATTCTGTCAATTTATAATAAAAATTTAATTAAAATAGTTTTGCTTCATCATCTTCTAGAATCATGCATATATAGGCCCAAGGTTTAAATTTTCCCGACAAAATAATGAAAAATTTTGAGAGGATCTTGGCCACAATTTGTCTCAAGCTAAATGTGTATTACAACTTTTAAAAATCTACTTTCACCACTGTTTGTGTGTGATATTTGGTTCCACAGTTGACTAATTGGAACTGACCTACTTTAACAATCTTAAAAGCTCCTATTACCACCTGTCTTCATTTTATCATGTGGTACTCTACTCCAAGTCCTATAAAATGTCAACCCCCTGTAGCCATTTGTTTTACATTCAAATGTCACAAGTTGTTTCATTCTGAAGAGCATCAGCCATATAGTGTGATCAGAGTAATATGGGAAAGTCAATAATTTGTATCCATTTGAAATATATCTACTACTTCCCTCAGTGCCGCTACCATCAAGTCTTCCAATCCATTGGAAATTCATTTGGAAAAAGTCAATAAGGCAATCATATATTTTTTATTTGCTGTACCCTGACTGACTAAGGTAGAAACCCGTGCCACGTCAATTTTTCTGCAAATTAGGACAAAATACAAAAAAACTCTTGTTCACCTCGAACGTGTGTCGGCTGCCGTTGTTATTGTGAATGGGGACCGAAGTTAAAAGAGGTCACCAAGGTCACAATGAAGTCACCAACACATTGGCCACTAGAAACCCCAAGACCAATGGTATCCAAGGCCGGGTCACACGAAAAGACGACGTCGGCATTACTACAATAATCAATGTCGTACTTAAAAGATTACGACATTGGATTATCACCATCATCAAATGGGGGCACATGAATTACGACCTCGCATTAACTACCATGTCGTAATTAACTACGAGATTGGATTATTACATTCAGTCTCACTGTATTTCATATAAGCAGTTATACATGATTACAACGATGACATGCGGGTCATGCAGGTGTATTACTGGAGAACTTAATCCTCTACTACAATAAATTTCCAACTCAACGAACGGAAATTCTCATCGTTCACTTTTTGCTAATGTGAGTCACAACATTAATTGTAATAAATTCCGGTCACATGACTTACGACGAGCAAAATTATTGATAGTAAATGCTATTTCGTCGTTTCTTGTGACCCCGGGCCTAAGTTCATGTAAAATGGTTGACATGTGGGAATACACGCACGCCATTTGACAATCTGACCAGTTTGAGCCATGACCTCTGGTAACCTTTACCCAACTTTTGAATGGTAACCTGTGGGGCACTACCCAGCACCATTACTGCAAGTGTCATAAAAATGGGGGTGCATGTATGGAGTAGTACACAATTTTTGTTATTAGGGTTAAAATTTTTTATCCAGCAGTAGATGATCACACACACACAAAGCAATCCCTATTTGCCCTCTTGCAAACGACACCCAAAACACTACACAGTGGCGGGGGCATGGGGGGAGGCATGTCCCCAATTTTTTTTTCCTTTGCCCCGTTTGCCCCCCCCCCCCCCCCGCCGCACGAAAAATGAGGTTGCACCACCACTGCTAAACACCACAACCTATCTACAACCGGTAAAACAGCGAATCGGAATTTACGTGAGTGCAAATATGTCCCCGCCGAATTTCGCGATATAATATGTGAATAATGCACCTACAATGTCCGAATGATATGAACGCACCGCACCCATCCCCTCCCCTACATGCCCACCTCGTCCCCCCCCACAAAACCGCCCGTTCACCCGCGACAAACCCGCCCCATCCCCCAAAAACAAACCCGCGCCGTCCGCGACACCCCCCCGTCTGACACCCAGCCATCCCCATCACGCGGACCACACCACCACCCCTCCCCCCTAGACACCCCACCCCTCCAACCCCGCACCCTTGCTTAGACAACCACCACCTCTCCCCCAACCCACCACAACTCCCCCACACCACCCTCCCCTCCCCTCCCGACACCCCCCCCTCCCCACTTGCATTACCAATGTACCTTTTCATCGATAACCTCAATTACCGCATATTTAATTGGACCATTGCATCAAAAAATTCCCTTAATTGGCCCCATGCACTTTGACTCAATTCATATTCACCAAGATGTCTTGCAGAGTAGTCCTTTTCATGTAGTATTCTGATGTACTGTTTCAGTGATACATTTATTACGCATATTTAATTTTTTAATTTAAGCCACTTCGACAAAATTACGATTCACGCAAAAGATGTAGGGTAGAGTGGCCTTTCCACTATGGAATGGGAATTTGTATTCCGATGTCCATTTTATCGATACAGCAATTATGCCCTAATTTAAATAGTCATTTGCATACCTAAGCCGAATATATCACACACTTTCAAATGCAAAGATGCGCACCATGAGAGGCTTTCATGCAGCGAAGGATTTTTGCTATCTGATGTACCGTTTCAAAAATAGGCGATTATGCCAATTTTTGGCATATTAATTACGGCTCATTTGCATATGTATATTTCCCCGAAATACGTCAAAAATCTATCAGGCCAAGGACTCATCAAGCCGCTTCCCTTCCACCAGTTACATCATTAAAATGCCTTAACAGAACTCCAGATAACTTGTAATCAAGCCTGTTTGAAAATTTTCTTAAATTTCTTCTACGGGGAGTGTGTTAAATTTTAGATGTTGACCCCCTTTGGCTGTTTCCTTTGGAATCCACCCTCCCACTATGCCAGGCTTTACCTATCATCCACTGGGTGGTGCAGATGGAACAGTGCTATGAGTCAGCTGTATCTGACATCATGTTAATTTATTGCATGGATAGTATTTTTACCATCTAACCACGCAACATGAAGGGTGTTTATGAAACAGACACACATATCTCTTCCTTATCACACACGCTTTTTTATTAATCCAATTTCCACTCGTGATATCATAATGAAAGTGCAAATTAATGTTTATCATTTTTCAAGAGGCATGTATTATTTCCGCCCCAAGCGTATCTATTTCCAAAGAATGATCATAGCTATTTAATCTAGACTCTCTGGGGTCCATCATGGAAAAGGGCATAATAATTCCAAATGTTTTCTGAGATTGCCAAGGGGGGGGGTGGGGGGGGGGGGGGGGGGGGGGGGGGGTGGTTGTTTACTTTGTCAAATATTCAAAGTTTAAATTAGCGTTATTACTGCATCCATCAAGCTCGACACAACAGCTCCAAACAATAGAGAATGCATTTAGGTATGATTTGCTTGGTAAAATGTCTCCATTACATTTCATCGCACTAGTGCATATTTTGTGTCTACCTCAGTAACTGAAGTATAGCATTTTTACATATTTCGCACGCAGGTGAAAGTCCATTTTGAACAGATAAACATTAATCTGAGTAAATACAGGGGGAAGATGGCTTGTTGCTATGAACCAGTGTCATTGTTGAATATTAAGCCCACGTTCGTGTGGTCCACCCAAGTTTTCGAAACTAAAAACAAAAAAAAACCAAAACTTAAAAAAAAAACATTAAAAAACATCCATGATACAACCGACACACACACACCGGTGAGTATATTGGACAGAAGCAAACTTCCCTTTGTTTTTGACACGCGTTTGACGAGAAATCGCACTAGGTATGTAATATCATCACTAATCACTTAACCGCTCGCATTACACAACCAAGCCATTGTCTTTCAACCACAATGTATATTGGACACATTTCATGTGCAACCTATGAAATAAGAAAACGGAAACGATGAATTAGAAGAACTTTCAAGCGGTCACTTATATGAATATTAGTGAAAGTCGAAACTCTACAAGGGTCCACAGACCACAGCCTTGTTAGAAATGGATATATCAACCTTAATACCTCATTTCTAGTTAATCCTCTGATTTTGGGCCTTTTAGTGATAATTTGAAGTATAATCCTCTATGCAAATAAATGAACGTTTAAAACGGATATTCTTTTGTTCAACATTACTACTGAACCACACTTACGATCATATCCAACAATTTTGCGAGGCAATGCTATAACTTCCTTTGTGCTTGAGCGGGTCTAAGCTTGGACTTATTTGATTTTACTTTTTACTTTTGGATAGTCTCTTGTTGTCGTTTCGAGTCCATCGTACCCACGACTTTCAAGGCACCTGAAAATTACAACACTAGAGTAAGATCATTTCCTTTACTTACGGTCACCTTGGGCATTGAAGTTTATGGAATGGGTCTAAAATTCAGCTATGTTCAAACATTTCACATCTTTCTTATATATGTATTTTGCAGTATTCATTTATTGTCAAGATCAGGCAACATCAATAGTTTTTGGGGCAGTTTGATTTTACATTAAATGCATCTTCTAAAAATACAATGGGATTTGTTTTTAAAATATATATAACTCAAAAACTGGTTACTCTTAGGACGATTATGAGCCACATTTATAAAATATCAAGTTTGATTTTTAAAAATCTTTAGATTTTTTTTTTTTTTTTTTTTTTTTAAAACTTTAATCAGAAAACGAGCATTCCAATAATTTTCCGCGAAAAAGTATGGGAGCAGTCTTCAAGCAACAAATCTACATGTGATTATGTGACGCATTTCATGAGCAGGATAGGTATTAAGAAAACGGAACGACGAGTTAGAAATGTTTTTCAAACGGTTATTTTAAACGATAATTCGTGGCAAATAGAACACTTCAAGAAACGGTCTCCACAGACCTTCAGCCTTTATTACGAAATGAAGTATTGGCTAATTTAGTACATTATTTATATTTTATCATCATGATGTGGCCTTTTACTGCCACATTCATTGACAATAATTGACTTCATGCAAAGAAGATGCTTACCGATTCTTTTGTTCACATGAACAACTGTCAACACTGACTAGCATATACAAACAAATCAAGTCTTGTGTCTGTAAGCTTCCTACCGTGGCGCAGCACGGTTTAAGCGATAGACATGTTGATTTAACTTTTGGATAGCTCTTTTGTTTCAGTTCGAGTCCAGTGGGGGGCCCCCCCACGTTCGGCATTTGCTAGTCTTCATTCTGGTGGTCATTTCTCTTTAATTTGGTTATGTAGCTGTACAAGTATGCTTCTCTGGTTTCTTTGTACTCGGTTTTCCAGGAGTTTTTTACCAGTTTAAAAGGTTTTCTGAGGATGCGTGAATGGGGTGCATCGTTTTTAGTTAAATTATAATAAGCGAGAAATTAACAGTGTTATCAGCTCCGAAAAATGTAATTTCCCGGGAAGATAGTCGCATTTCTTACAGATTTTCCCCACACTATAACTTATGTATAAGTTTCCCTCCATTATGGCCAAGTTTCCCTCCCTCCAAATGGCCAAGTTTTCCCTCCAAATGCCAAGTTTCCCTCCAAACGGCCAACTTCCCTGGGAAAGGAGCTGCCAAATTCCCCACTTTTTCGAGCCATGAGGTGATTTCTTAATTGTAAATGGGAATAGAAATGATACTTTGGTCTCTTGGTAAAATCGTCTACGGACAACTGAACAAGGCTATAAAATACCAGTGTAATTATCACACAAGTAACTAAAATACATGTCCCAACAATTATGATGACTTTTTAATTCTATTCTTTGTGTAAAAGGCGCTAAAGATTGCAAGAACCCCTTACCGATCTTAATCAACCTCACTAACTGAAGGAGATAAAAAATGTCGAAAAAGCACTGAACGTTTAAGTATTAAGTACGTTATCTATAATATCATTTTTAAGGGCCCCTGGCCTTCAGCTCGTCGTATTTATCATCAAGTTAAAGCCAACATAGACAAAACAACAATTACCTGAATATACAAAGAAAAAAAAAACATCGACTTCGAATATTTTTAATTAAACAGTGTTCACTACTGACTTTGAACTACTTATGATTGAATACATATATTCCCTCACCAGTCCTATTAATATATATTCAGTAATTGGGTTCATACTTCCTAACAATTTTGCTTTCCTTAATAGTTAAATACACAGATCACGTTCCAAGGTCGACATCGACTACAACATACAATGTATGTAATAATCACACACACTCACTAAAGTGTATAAACTGTTCGCAGAAACAAGGAGTTTTCCTTGCAAATTGACCAACTTCTACTTGCACAGCTATTAATGTTCACAAAAATAAGGAAATCTACCAAAAAAACGTTGGCAACGTAAAAAAACAACAAGTTTAAAAAGAGTAACAGCTCTATAAAGTTTAATAAATCTAAAGATAACACCAAGTATACCAATGTGCGTCTGCCCCATTGCAAACTTGGTCCCATTTCTTCTACATGGAAAAGAAAAATGCCCTTTCCCACTATCAACCCCATACAGCCTAGTATAGATTTCATGCTAGAGGCGCTGATGTATACCGATTTCAAACAGTTGCTCTTGTGAGGCAACCAGGGCCAGCTGGAACCTTCCTTTCGTCTTTAGTATCTTCTTTCTTCCTACCAATAGAGAGCGAGAAGGTCTCCGAATCATTGAAATAAGACCAATCTCCAACAATAAAAAATCAAACAAGAAAACCAACGCCAACTTAAGCATATCACTTTAAACGTATTCAGTCAACAAGCGCCTTTACACAAGAAATAGGAGTACTAATCCCAAACTCAACTGCCAATATAACCTTAAACAAGACAGAACAAGTGCAGTTGGACTATTTAATAACATTGGGGTCAATGATGAGGGTCCTTTAATGAAATATGGAAGTTCTCAACAAAGGATTCGGAAAGAAGAAATGGACCAGTTTGCAATGGGGCAGACGCACTTGAGTATACTTGGTGCTATCTTTAGATTTATTAACTTTATATCTCGTACTCTTGTTTTAAACTTGGTGTTGTTTTTACGTTGCCAACAGTTTTTTTGGTAGATATTGAGATCTATCACTTTAAACATCTGGGTAACCTGCGTATTTTAGCAGTATCCAATAGGGACAGATTTGGTTTTTAAGTTTTTCCTAAAATCATTTAACTCATTACTTTATTTCCAGGAGGGAACCACAAACCTCCTCACTTTTTTGGGGATAAGGGCAATCTTTTTTGTTATTTCTCATTTTCTAAATTAATGTTTCAATCGAGCTGCATTTTTTTATGATAATAGGCCTAATTGTGTTTTATAAAGGGACTTTCGTGGATCCACAACCTCGTCCACGTGATTACCTCGAAAAGTTGAGATTTCTTATATCATCAGAACTGTAAGCATTAGCACCATGTGTACCAAATCCTTTCTGTTCAAATTCGGTTCTTAACTGTAAATGAAATTTGCAATTTCGTATTTTCCTGTCTGTAAACGGACAGAACTTACAGCACATTGGCCTATGGGACCGTGGGGAAACATCATTTGCTCATAATGCTAAACCGCAAGCTCGAGATCAACTAAAATGTTGTGACTAAGCTTTTCTCAAGGATAGTCTAGGAACGCATGATAAAACATGGTGCTTGAATCACAACATGCACCTTTAACACCCAGTCACTTTCATGTGATTTTGTTACTACTTTTGTTTTTAATTACTTGTACACTCAAAAAAAAGATCTCACCATTTTTTTTCTGGTGGCTGGAGTTGGTGGACTGGTATATTATTTTTGTTGAAAACAAACCATAGTTTAGTGTAATTTTGTTAATTTTTTTAAAAACCTAGAATTTTGACTGAACTGTGACTTAATTTGACCCTCTATAGCCTATATTCGATGACTTCAGTTGGTGTTCATTTTCTAAGCGCCTTATACAGATTTTCGGTGAGTTTCCTTGATAAGGCACTGCAGAAATGGCCATGCCGATTTGTGGTGCCGTAAATTACCCTGCAGAACACCAAGATATATCCTGCTGTCACAACATGGCCAGTTTGGTTCCAGCTTTCGAAAATACACTTTTTTAGAATTACATTCACCGTAACTTCAAAATTTACCAGGCACAATGTAAAAGTCAAATGCCCAGGCTCAATGTAACCTCTTGGGTGCTACTGCAACCTTTATTCTATGAGACTCTGGTACGTTTAGACTATCACAGTTGGGCTTCAAATTTTTAATCATTTCCAGCATTCAATGACTTTTATGAAATAAGCTAAATTGCAAGTTTTATGAAATTCACAAAGTTTTTAAATTTACATGCAAAACAATCATTGCATGCTCGATACAAAAGTTACAATGCACAGAGAGAAGCTACACTTGCACCTGTGGTATGTGTGCACCCGGGTAATTCGAAGCCTGGTTTGGTCGAAGAGCTGCTTACTCGGTGGCATAAATTGGGGCATTTTTTATTGCTTATTTACTGAAGGCACTAATTGTAATACCATACCATTCACACTGCTCCTGCACTGATAGAAATCAAACCACTTATTTTAGATTATTACTCTCTGTATTCTGGGTCCATCATGACCACATACCGCTCTCATCTTTTAAGCATTTTTTTCATATTATTTCCTCCCGATTTCCATGTTTCAGCTTGTTTGTTTACTTCGGATTGATGCCACCCCGCTACCTATGACATTATTTTGAGTGAATTGCTCCAGTATGATCATTCCTAATCTTATGCATGCCAGCCAATACCAAATTCATTAAAATATTCACATGGTCAATTCCTCCTTTTTCATTTGCCACCTTCTCTCATGAAACTCTTACAGTAATAATTAGCAATAATCCCCAATTTTTGCAATTTATTAATCCCAGATGCCACTTTAATACCCTATGGGAATGCAATGTTTTCTTTAGTAAAGGGGCATTGAATATATATTGTCACTGACATGAATTGGCAACATTTAATGAAAATAATCAGGAAATATTACATTTTGGTTTTAAGTAGATATTTGTCTATCATATTAGGTTACCATTTTAATTCTTCCTCAGGTATGCAAAGCCAAGGGGTCAAAATTTCAGTACAAATATGAGGTATTGCTTTTAAATGGGACACGAATATAGAACAGCTTCACTTGCAATTAGAAAACACCGAGTCTGAGTAAACAGAAAAATTGGGAAGGTCTATAGGGGCATGTACAAAAAAATAAAGGAAGCATGTTTTCAACAGGGGAAAGATTGAGATGGTACCTACATGGAGTGAATGGAGTCAAAGGTACAAGGGGTCATCAGAGGTCAATCGTGCACACCATGTGAGTATATAGCTAGTGGTTATTTTGACCTACGGTAGTATGAATTGATCAATGAATTTATTTAACTTAAAAAAAAAAAAAAAAAAAAAATACCACACACACAAACACACAGTGCCCCCCCCCAAAGACAGACACAAACATACTAAAACGTTATCCGTAGTGGTGCTCTGCTGGCAGCAAGGACACAAAAACTGACTGGAAGCAGGGTTTCTAAAGTACGACAGATAAATATATGATATTGGAGGTGGCAATCCTTGGATATTAATTCGAGGACTGAATTTTCTCTCTCGCTCTCTCTGACAAAAGGCGAAATGATTAAAAAAAAGTGGCCATGGCACTATGATCTAATATCGTTAGAACTCCAGGAAAAATTGAAATTATAACTTCACCCTTACATGTAGAATGTCAGACATCTTAGTATTGACTGAAGATTACAAAATTACCCATTAAAAGTACATTCATACCTCTTTTATTCAGGTTCAAAATCAATTTAAAGTCATCTTAGTGTGTTTTTTTTAATAAAATCCTGAACAAAAAGCTTATAAATGCTTCCTCCAGATTGGGAAAGCATCGGCCATAACAGGTTTTGGGTATCCATTGTACAATAAAAAAAAAAACTGCGAAGTGAAAGCATGTAAAGCAACAATTAAAGGGGGATGGCCGATTTAGGGGAATATTGAAGTTTTTCATCTTGATAGATTGGCTTTACTCCAAACCCCATCGGTAAAGTTTTGGCCTATCCGTTTGCTGCGAGAGGTTAATAAACAGGATTGTAAGACCCATAGAGTACATGTAAAATTACTAATGGGTCGAACAAAATGGGGGCATGTTTCGCTCATAACTTCCAAACCAAACATCCTTTGGCTCTAAGATTTCACAGGGAAAATGAGAATAATTAGTGGCTTTATTTGATACCAAATGTTGACCACTTCCGGTAAAAATTTGGAGTTCTGGGGACGAGGCTATTAGTGTCGGGCCATGGACCTTTATATTATGAAGGACACAAGAAATGACCGCATGTCATAACTAAAGTGCTTGCAAAGGCCAGGAAACACCTCTGAATGGAATTCATTGCTTATGTCAAAACACCCTTAAAATTCAGGGGCCCTTAGTGCCCCCCTTTGTTAGTAAGTTAGGTGAAGTACTACCTGATGGTGATCTTACTAGGATTGCATTCAGCTCCTGAGTAGAATGTGGATACCTTACAAAGTTTCACCGATTACAATTTATCGCCCAACCCTAAGCACTAAAGAGAAACCGCCAACCTTTCCACTTCTATTTCGCCAAAATACAAGATAGCAAGGCGAAGGACGTAGGGGAAAAGGGATGGGAAGGGGCAGATTCACCACACGGTAAGTCTAACCTAATATTACTAACAAAGTTGTGGGCACTAAAGGGCCCCTGATGTGTAGCTTACGATTTAATACTTACCTGATGGCGATCTAATAGGATTGCATTACAGAGTGACCGCTTAGAAAAAGGAGGTGGTTAAGTATCCGGAGCTAATTGCATAAAAACAGAACTCAAAAATACGGCCAAAAAAAGGACAATCTTAACCACCTTCATAACGATTGCCTAAATTCCCCGTAATGCAGAGGCGATATAGTGTACTATATACTTGTATACATTGTCTCAAACAAAAATACTGAGCAAACCAAAGTCAATTTACACCACTTCCTATAGAGAAAGAGCGGCTGGGACCAATAGCTCCTTGCATGGTCTCAATGGGAACAGCAGGAGTACCAAACACTAAAAATACGAAGATAGACATGCCAGGTTTTATATGCGCCAGTATAAATAGTAGCCTAACCAACAACTGGGAGTAACTCAGATACAACATGATAAGGCGTACGGTAACTGAATAATTGGTGTTTAGCCCCTTCCTAAAAAAGTTGTGTACCCGAAAAACAATATTTAAGGGATCTGACTGGCCATAAAAAGAAAGCATTCAAAACTTCTTTGGAATTAGAGATGACAAAGGGATAAGTCAAAAAATAAACCACTCCCAACAATTTAGATGGCCAAGTATGACGTTAGGGAAATTTTTAAAAGGAAAAAACACCTTGCCTTCCAATGACTAAATTCCAAGGGTCTAATAGCTAAGGCAGACCAGACCCTACGGCAATCAAGAACAGTTTCAGTATCAAGGAGAAGAAACTGACTGCCAAAGTGAATAAGGAGGATGACAACTTATCAAAGGGTCAAACAAAGCCCAAAATCTCTATTCAAAATAAAGGTTTAGAAAAAGCCGATAACAGTATATGTAAGAAGCTAACAGAAGGAAAGTATATAAATTCCCAAAACAAACTTAAAATTCAATCATTAGGTCCCTAAGAATAAGAGTAGGCCTTATCTTCTCTGAAGAGCATCAAATAAATACATTATTATATGATTTATTATAAAGGGACAGATATATGAACAGTTTTCAGAGAAAAACCTAGTGATTATATGTCATAATGTCAGACAGGCCAGGGGGATCGTCACAACAATGACCTGCTAGATTGAGCATTAGGAGGAGGTCCACGGCTAGGAGAAGGGGAGGGAGGACAAAAAATTGAGGAAAAAGGTTTAACCTGCCAGGTACCTCCGGGAAGGGAGCTAAACAAGTTGCAATCCAAAGCTTCCAAAACTGGATTGTTTGGAATGAGTATGGAGAGACCGAAGAAGAGAACAGATTCTATGTGGAATGGTATGACCTGTAAACAGAATGCGAAAAAACCTGATCGGACAGCGACCAAAGCGTCGGACTGAAATAAACTGCCCCTGGGATAATATAGTAGCTTCACAAAGTAAAACACTATAAAATGCAGATTCCAGAAAGAGAACCCAAACATTGCACTGCAAAAGAGGGTGATGTGTGTGCGAGAACAAGAGTGAGGAGCCGGCTCATACCAACCTGTTAGTTGACTGTCATACCCACTGAGATTGTATACGACAAGGGTAAAAATAGCCATGTTGAGGACTAAAGCCATCCAGAACCTCCAGAAGACGGACTGGAAAAGGTAAGATAAGGCTTATTGCAAGTCTTTCTTCACGGGCCAGAAAACCCTTAACCAATGTGAGATAAGAGAGTGAAATATGAAGGCTCTAAAGGTAAAACAGCACTAACTGATGAGGAACAAAGAAACAGCTATGGTTGAATAACAAAGTCCCCTCACCAATCAAACCAGAATTGGTTGCCAAAAATGATACATGAGCAGTCTTAGAGAACAGAATTAGGACTCATAGCAAAAAAAACAAAGGATTACGAGCAGCAAGCTGCCTTGAAACTGTGCCATGACAAAAGCTGGCTGATCCCAAAGCAGTTAACACAAAACCAACTCATCGGGGAACGCAAGAGCGTTGCCGATGAAAAAAAGCATGGTCCATGCGACGAGCAAAGATCTGTCGAACTCAATGCAGAAACGCCGAAGTCTAGCCAGAGAATTTAAACGTAATTAACCAGCCGATATAAGAAAAGAGGAAAAGGGTTTGCCAAGGAATAAACCAAACAACACCTTTGCTTCTGGCTCTGTCAACCAGACAAGGAAAAGTCATTGAAGGAAGCTTACAAACCTGGCCAGTCAGGACACACCCCGAGGCCCCCCCCCCTTTCTTGAGGGGGACTAGGCCTTGAATCGTTAAAAGTGCTCTATCCCAAATTATAAACTAATCTATGGATAAATATAGCTGTGCCTAAACCATCTTCAAGCAAAGCTTCACTGAAAAACAAAGGCAACTGCAAGCAACCTAATAAGAAACTTTTCAATTTAAATCCTGGACAGCGAATTAGAAAAGTTTCCCAGATTTTCAAATCCAGAACACTGAACAGAATAATCCTGTCTACTCAGACAAAAATTTGGGAATGAGAAGACAGAAATATATTACAGGATATTGATTCCCAACTGAAAGTGCAATTAAACAGCGATAATTCAGTATGACACAGAGAATTGCTTTGCTAAATATTGAACCGGGCGGCCGGCCTGGATAGGTGGGCGAACGCAAAAGGTTACGCACCCGAGTGGGTGGCGGCAAATGTAGAGGACAACCCTACGTGCAAACAATCATGACATTCGATATGTACGCGGGACCCGGACCTGAATCACATCCATGAAAATGATGAAAAGTCCGAAACAAAAACAGCTTAAAAGGAAAGAATCTGAGAAGAAACACTGTAAAATACGCTAGTTGCTTAGAATCACCGACCAGTTCGCCAGCCCCAAAACGCAAAAGAAAAATATTCATATAACTGAGAAGGGCTTAACTTAAACATACTTCTCTTAACATAGTAGTAACACAAAATCACCCTCGATTTACGGGACGACAAAAACTGACAGAGCTTTACACACGCGACGCACCACTGATTCTCACCTGTAAGATTCCTCCATGCGATAAGCACCACAGCCGCCACGGGAGCCAGACGGGGTTGGACGGCAACTGCAGGATCGCAAAACATTACGAAGCCCACGCAGCGTAAAGAAGAATATACATTAGGATGGGAGCGGAGAACGCAAACACTTAATTATATAACTGCTTACTAGTAAAAACAACCGTTGCTTTCGTGTAAAAATTATTGTATGTGATTGTATATTTGTGCTGTGATGAATGAATTGATTGATTGATAAATCATTGCAAAAACACCATTCGTTCGAATGGCACAACCAAACATGCAGCTCTGTCAAAAAAAGCGTAGAAAACGAAACTGAGAAAGCAAAACCAAATTTAAAGTTCATACCAAAGGATGTCTAAAGAAGAAGAACAAAGAGAAAGAACAATTAAAAAGCTCCTCGAGTAAATACCAAAAACATGTGAGAAGCATTTACACCAACCTCCGCAAAGAAGCAAGAAATATTCAAAGCAAAAGGGAGAAAAAGATTCCTTGATTACCCAAAACTACCAAAATAAGGAGTGGGAAAGAATCACTCAAAAAAGGAAAAACAGTCAGTCACAAGTACACTCAAACTAATTAATATGAGAGACCTGAGACCCCAAAGCATCCAAATGAGCGCAGTAACCTAAGAAATTATCGCTAGAAGCACCATCATCCCCAGGAACAAGGAGAGGAGGATGAAGTGGTGAGAAATACAAATTGGAGTCGTTGACCCCCACTGACAGTAAAAAGGGGAGATCAGGGGTGAAATGTCGCTGTGTGCGAGATGCAGTCTTGATTCCCCAAAATAAAATTTTGCGGAATCAACTAATTCACTACTGTGTTAAGATCTAAGTTACGAGATAAACATTGGTTTCAAGCAAATCGTTTACGAGAATGATTTGCGAGAAGCGATCGATTCTAGCCGAAATTCTAGCCCTGGAAATTACCGATTCAAAACTGATCAAACATACGCGCTGAGATTCCTATCGGATTGTGACACAGCAGATGAGCAGACAATGAAAGGGTGCCTTGAGTACTGAAGTCCTGGAGAAATGACTAATCGGAACACTCGATGTTGAAAAAACAATACTATAGAGAAACAATGTAATTTTCGATCTACCCCGGAGTGAAGTTGAGATAGACATGAGAATAAATCGGGGGGTTGAGAGCGATAACCGCTAGCTTATAGTTCGTTGAGTTGGTTTTAACTCTTTCATTTAGTTAAAAAATACACTCTGCTAACAAAAATTTGTTTTCAACAAGAAAAACTATAAACTTGTCTGAAATCGTGTAAGGGGTGTCTGATCCTACAAGCACATGCGGTTTAAATGAGACAACGACGCATTTGCCCATCAAAATATTAATGTAAATGTACCAAAAATTTAGGTTACGCTAAGTGCGCCCAAGGTTGGATCTTCTAAAACCACTAAGTGGTGAATAGGACCTTGCAAAAATGTCCAAAAAGTAGGATACGAAGGATTCCTTGAAAATTACTCATCAATAGGGAATCGGCTTTATGCATTTACGCTTGATGAATTCTAAAAGGCGGGCCTAATATCCCAATGGATTGGATGGATCAACGATGAATTAACGGGTTTAGTTTTGTTTTCCTAGTCCAATTGCACGAAACAGGAGAACTAAGAGGGAAACTGCTTGTGGTTACTGATATCGTAAAAAGGAAACTGTTAAAATGAAAAGGGGGAAAACAATTTGGTATTGTAATCATTCCATAGTCACGGATATGGACTTAAATAGAATTTTTTTTTTTGTTAAAAAATTTCGTGACGAGACGAATGCGCCTGAACCGGCGACAGTCGAAACGATTACACATATCTGAACCTGGCGCCGAGGTCTGGGTAGCTTTTTTATTTTTTGTATCATTTTCGTAACGAGCCGCATGGCGCCTGAACAAGCGCCACCAGTCAACAGTACCCATATATGAACCTGGCTCCGAGGGTCTGGGTAAGCTTTATGTATAAATTTGTCTAATTTTCGTAACGAGCCAAATGCGCCCAAACAGACGCACCAGTTGAAAACGAACCCATGTGTGGAACGGCATCCAGATTCTGGTGTAAATTGTAAGTCTGAAATATTCTTACCATTTCGTGATAAATCGAATGGTGCCAAAACAGACGCACCAAATATCAGATAGTTCGTTCCTAAATTTTATTTAGTCGGAAATCTTTGTGAGTTAGGAAAAGATTACTTACCAGCACACCTGAAGTGAATTAAAAGGAGAAAGCATTCAAGACAATGAACAAAAGATACTATCTCTTTAAACTTTAGTTCGAATAATAGCCACATACTTAAAATAGGTATTGTATTATTATTGAAAATGCTTACTAAGTGTTATCCACTGCTGTGAGATAAAGTTAAATAAATTGATGATGATTGGTTGAATGATTAAATGAATAGCTCATCATAGCCATTGATATGATATACGGGACTGTCATGGGCAAACAGCCGTACACGGAGACATACATGCCTTGTGGGTATTCGCTGCCAAGAACAAGACAATACCCTAAGTTCTAGAAAAATATTATAAAACTGACGGTTCTAAGAGGAATTTGAAAATGAACCCCTAAGGTTACAATGGCATCCAAACGATCACTGAATTATCTCAAGACAAAAAATTCAGAATGAATTCAGGATTCTACAACCAAACCTTCAATGCAGAATCCGTACAGGCCGTCGAATTCATAGGGATGGACACAATACGAAATTCTTTCCAAAAAATTCCATCTCGCGGGACTGAATAACCGGTATAAAACCACCCGTAAAACAAAACCAGCCTAAGGAAGGATTTAATCACAAAACTGATGGAAAAAATCCCCGAAAGGGAAGTAAAAACTTACCTAACGGTATTTTTAGAGCCCTAAAACATCTGCGTCATTACAGGATGATCCCAAATGGGCGAAATAGGAAGTGGAAAGGGGTGGCGTTTCTCTTTAGGGCTTAAGGTTGGGCGATATATTGTCTCGGTTTAAGACTTGGGAAGGTATCACATTCACTCAGGAGCGATGCAATCCTAGTAAGATCCCCATCAGGTAAGTATTAAATCGTACCTAACTCATCCTGTGCTGAATTCATTTCATAAGTGTACTGTACATTTCCCAGAACAGTGCTGCTTTAATTGAATCCGAAACAGCTGTTGAAAAATTGTGTCCTCTGGATTTGGGAAATGCATCAGCTATCACCTGTTCCTTCACCATTTTGCAATTAAAACCTGCTAAGTAAAGCATTATTAAGTAACATACGATTATATGAATGAAACTAGAAATGACCGACATGATGCATGTACAACGTCTTTGCAAAGCATTCCCGAATGCCAAAAGTACATCCAATTAACTGAATACATTCCTTATGCCAGAAGTCCGGACACCCTACAATCATGCTCTGTGAATTTAATTTCATACATGTATATCCTTCAACGTGCAACTTTAATTGAAGTGTTTTATTTTTTTTAGTTGTTATCAATGTTTCCTTGCACCTTTTGGTCACCTCACAAGGTGACTCAATCATCACTGGGCTTAAAACGAAGCTGAACTTAACGACACGATCAGTGAATTTGCTAATCACAAACGAAAAAATCATCAAAAATCAGATTTTTGCATGTATCCAATTAACAGTTATCCTAACTACCCTGCAAATGAGAGAACCCAGAAGCAACCTAATAAGAGCAGAATCGGAAATTTTAGTCATTAGGTCCGAACGGACACTTACTACAAACCCGTAATTGCAAATGGAGAATCGTATCTTGGAGCACTGCCGTTTTCTTTCTTTTCTGTCAATTCTACCGCTGGAAAAGGTAACTTAGGAAATTCTACAAACTTATCCTTGCACTTTGAAGCATTCCTGTAAATTTCAAATTTTTTCAAATCACTGATAGTGTCCCTTAACAACCACAACAAGCACAGAAATAGCACAGCCCGGCTATCTCGGGAGGACAATTTGTAGTACTCACCTGTGCCATTTGTGAACACACATGCTATTTTTAAAGCAGAGGACATGTCAGGTACCATATTGCTAATGCAGGCTTGAAATTGAACTAGTGTCATTTGAATAGGGAGGTCCCTCCCTGGAATAACAAAATCTTTCAACACTTGTGTAGCGCATGCACTTTCAATCTGTGATGGCAAGTGAAACAGAATTACATTTTGTTTTCTGTATGTAGGTTTCTTTTCCTTATTATTTTCTTGGAAAGGAGCATTAAGGCAAAGAGAAATAACATGGCCCCTGTTGCAACCTTTCAGACTAACCATGATGAATATTTTAGCATAAATATGACAATCTTTTAAACCATCTCAAATCCCATAAGGAAAAACTAGCAAAGAAAGAAAAAAAACTGGAGCACATACTTATAGAACAATGAAAGCAAACACAACAAAGGGAAAACAAATTCCAATTTACTCCTTTGCAGTAATTACTGAACTAAGAAGGCTTTGAAATAAAGAACACTGACAGCAGCAAAATTAAGGCTTGTGCTATAAATAGAAACTTGTCGTTACAAGTTTTCCCATGAGGAAAATGCTTAATTCCTTGCCAAAGCTGTTTATCTTCAGTAGATAGCATGAAACAGATACTACATCATGGAATCACTATTGACTTGGAGTCTTCCTGATCATGCAGTAGCTTGCAGCATAACCGGGTTGCATAAAGAGTCTTCTCTCATGCAAGATGTTAATTTCAACACTTCTCCCCTTCCTATTTTCAAGATACAATGCCACTGTGTATGGCACACTTGTTTTTATTTGCTTTTTTGTTTTTATTTGCTTTTTGTTTTTATTTATTTATTATTTTAATGTTTTTATGCTGTGAAGGGTACATATAATTAGGCCAAAACAAAAAATAATTTTGTTGCCCATTAGTGGAAAGAATTGAAGGGTATTGGTCTGAATTTTTTTTTTTTTAATTTTTTTTAAAGCACTCAAAAGTGCCAAATTTGGGGGGGGGTGCAATTTACACTTTTCTAAAAAAATCACCCAATCTAAAAAAAATACTTCAAGTAAACTTGCGTCATCCTCCTGGCAAGATGGCAGTCTGGAACATGACCTCAGCAGGGACTGCCTTTTAAAATGAACAGGGGAGCGACAAATAACTCTCCTGGAACTTTTAAGGGGAGCAATAGATGAGCAGATAAAACAAAAACAAAAAAATTGTCGAGCAATCAAGAGGATCTAAAGAAATATTTACATGTCTCTGCTGTTGTAAAGAGACTAAATTATCCTGCCAAAGCCATTTTAAGATCCATAAAAATGGTCAAAATATAAACGGACAGACTATGGATCGGATTCTAAGGAGAGCTTCAAATCACTCTCCTGTAGTATTTAAGGAGAGTGATTAAGGAGAGCATTGCTCTGTAGCGCCTTAAAAGGCAGTCCCTGCCTCAGATGACCTTTGACCTTGGTTCATGACCTTTGACATCATCCACATATGAAGGAACCCCTATTGCACCTTAACCCCCAAGTCTGGTGTAAATTGGACTTAAACTTTTTGAAGGAGACATGAAAAATGAAAACCTAACCTAACTGGAACACACACACACACACAGACATGACAACTATCGCAAAATCCCCCTCTGCTTTTCAAGCCACGGGGATAAAAATGAGTGCTTTACCAACCCCAATTTGTTATTTTCCTTTTCTGTCCACAACGTGCATAGATATAGATGTTGTTCGCGCAAGCATCTTTGTCCCCTGGACAAGGACGAGAGGGGGTGGAATCCCCCCTATTTTTAAAATTTTTCTAGCCTATCACTACTCATCGGGAGCTCACAGTCTGATCTAGTACAGAAAATGAAGCCACTGGCCCAGAACCTCACTTTGGGCCTCCACTTGCCCAGCTCAATCTAAAGATGGAAAGAGGAGGGAGACAGACGTCGGTACTCCTGAGGGCGCCATTCAGGATGGTAATCTTGGGGCTGGTCTTGGCTGGGACTGGGGCCCGTGCCTCTTCTCCCTCAATTGAGGGGGGAGATACATTGCTGGCTTTCTCAGGTTCTCTTTCTCACTGCCAGAGTCCTTCCTCTCAGGGGCACCCAGGATTTGGCACTCAATCTAGGGGGATCTGGCTTGGGCGTGGGTGCAGTCATATCTGGTGGTTTGCGACATGTGGCCCTGTCAGGTGTCTTGGGTTGTGGTAATTCCAGAGCTGGGTCTGCCCTCCAGGGGGTCCTTCCTACGCTGACGCTATGAGGGGCAATGTTCCTTCAACTCCTGCTGTCCTTAGGGCACCCCTACAGGCATGAGTGATAATGGGGCCCTTTTTGGCCTCTTGTACCTGGGGTCCATGACCAAAGGAGTTGGTTTGGCCCGGGGGAGGGGGGGGGGGGGGTCTTTCCCTGTTTGCAGCCAGAGGTGACCATGGTATTGTCTTCAGCTTTGCTGGTATAACTACCTATGACAAGGCCTGTCCTTTTCTTCTGAGGGCCCCTGTGCATATCCAGACAAGTGATGTTTACTGGTGCAGATAGGCCCTGCTCCCTCCCTTCCTCCCTACCTTCCTGACTTCCTTCCTTCCTGAGGGACGGGGGGTGGCGTATCCTTGGCCCTTCAGCCTTGGGCACCTCAGCCTAGGGCCCCAGTCTTGCTTCCAGACTGGGGCCTCCCAACCTGGGGCCTCCTAACCTGAGGACTCTAGTTATACTTTTTCTGGATGGGTTCCAGCAGGATTACCCATTGTCCGGCTCTATGAGGAGTGTTTACAGAGGATACTAGGAGTCGGCTAGTGCCGGCCAATGTCACAGGCCTTTGCTCCAGGGCAGTCATGGCTGCCTCTTGTGGACATTCAATATGGGTGTTCCACAGGAGTTTGTCCCCTTCCATCATTCCATCAACAGCCTGGGGTATGAGATGAGGTTGGGCTCTCGGACCATTCTGTTTCTTATTCTTGCAGAGTTGGGGATGGTGCGCCGTAATGTCGGTCTACCCACCTTTGTGGCTGGATGTATGAACTGGCACTGTGTGTCCGTGTTCAGTCTCCCTCTTTGATCAAAAGGGAGGGGGGCTGAAAGTGATGATACGTCAGATTCTGGGGGCCTGCCGAGTGAGATGTCGGATGGATCCCGGGGTTCAAGGATAACCCAGCAGCTGAGAGTGAAGATGGGAGTTGTTCTTTTTTCCTCTGCTACAGTGCAGTCTATTCTTTGTAATACCAGGGGTGTGAGAGGCCATGGACAAAAAACAAGGACAAGAGAGGAAACAGGGAAAAAAGAGGAAAAAAGGAGTAAAAATGCCAGGGATGTAAGAGGGCCTGAAGAGAAAAGCCTGAACGGCCTGAAAAAGTGTGTGAATTTAGGCTAAAAGCCTCCAAAACGGGCTGAAAATAAATAAAATTGCGTAAATTTTGAGTAACTGAAGGCCTGAAATCAGGCTGCCTGAAAACCTGAAAATCAAAGAACAAGCTAAAATTTTGGCACTAACAAAATTTAAAAACAAGGAAATCCTCTTAAAAGAGGAAATTTCACACCCCTGTAATACGGATCAAGCCTTTGAGCTGAAAGTGGAAGATAGGCAGCAAGAGGAAGACCTGGGGGCATCACCTCCCTCTGGAGGGCCTGGGTGCTCAGACTACCCATAGGGAGTCTCGTTTTCTACTAGTTTGGGAGGCTAGGCAACTTGACAAGGTGAAGTAGACCCTTGCCCTCCTGAAAAGTTCCTGCAAAGTCCCAAAATGGATCCGGATATCAGACCATTACTTAAAGGTGTATTTCGTGATTCCAATACATTCTGTTTTATTCATTGTTCGCTAGATATCCTTGAGAAAAGCCCATTCATGAACTTTGAGTTGATCCCGATCTTGCGGTTTTGTGTTATGAGCAATTGCTTGTTTCCCACGGTCCCATAGGCCACTGTGCTGTAATTTCTGTCCGTTTACGGACAAAAAATACGAAATTGTTAATTTCTTACAGATACGACCGAATTTGCTCGTAAGATTATAGGTACACATGGATTACTAAGGCTAACGGTTCAGATGATATAAGAATCTCAACTTTTTTTAGGTAAGTCGGGGGGGCGAGGTTGTGGATCACGAAATGCCCCTTTAAGAAGTTTGGTGGGCTGGGTGGCAACCTGGCTGCAATACTCCCCCTAATGGGAAACACAGCTGTGGGCCATGAATTTTCACCTCAGGGGCAAAGTTTGGTTAATGGCTTTTCAATTTGCCATCCTTAATTATATGCAAGCCAGTTCCCTAATGCAACAACTATCTACAGAAGTTCCATAATGTGTTGGAACTGGTTCCCAAAATGTCATCCTAAGTCTTTTCCCAGTTGCTATGTTTATCTCAGAGGACCAACCAACTTAAAAGCAAGAGGAGTTTGCACTAGAGTTGTCCTCTGACTTGAACAGATTGCTGAAGACACAGAAGTGGATTTGGCAAGGCTTTTTTTTTTTATTTGCAGCATTGTAGAGGCCAGGGCTGAGCAAGTTGGGACAAGTGGATGTTGTGGGAAGAATTTCATCCCTTGTCCAAGGTGTCTTCTCGCCACTGGAAGAAGAGAGCCAAGTGGGCCAGTTCTGCTCAGTCTTAGGTTCTTGGTAGCTGTGGGCACATCCCAGGCTGGCTTTACAAGGAAAGCCAATCAGTCGACTCCCCCTGCCCCATCAAGAGAGCCACGAGGGTAGGGGCTAAGAGGGGTATCTTCTTTGTATAGGAACTCCATCGTGAAGCAGTCCATGCAGCGGTCGCATAAATATATTGGTAGCTCTTTATTCTTTAGATTCGTAAAACTCTCCCCAGGGGGGCCACTTGTATTTCAAGGTGGATATCATGCTCGTGTATGGCCTCTCAAAACGTACCCTAAGCGTGTATGTCACTTGGCAGCAAAAACACCCTAAGCACGTATTTTGGTTGATTTTGCTACCCCAAACAAGTACTTTGGGTTTGAATTTGCTACCCTTAACAAGTGTTTCGGTTTAATTTTACTCCCCTAAACAAGTAATTTGCATAAAAATTTAAAAATACACCTAAGTATTTTGACACTATTTTGCTACCCTAAACAAGTACATGTACCTTTAACCATACACTATACAGGCTATAATCACTTATTGTAACTTTACCCGAAAAAGGAAATATTTACACATGATTTCATTGAAGTTTTCGTGTAGTTTATTATGTGTAAAAGCATCAATTTGCACATTATCTAGGGCCTAATAAGTTTACAATTTAAATCCATTACATTAAAATTTCAATTCTTCTTAAAGTTGTCCCGATTTCTTTGGAATTGATGAGTCTTGTCGGATGTTGTAATTGACAGGGTTTTTTCTGCAAATTCTGCCATTTCATTGAACTAAAACTCGGACTAAATATTCATGACCTTATTTTGATTGACATAAATTAGAGACAGACCCTAATTCCGTTTCTATACGCACATTCCGTTTCGATTAGCACGCAAACATAAAATGAAACTCCTAATTATAAAGACTATAGGGCCTATGTGGATGAGAGAATGACGACATAGAGAAAATAAGCTAAAATAAGCCTATAATGGTTAAAATACGGATCAAGCCTTTGAGCTGAAAGTGGAAGATAGGCAGCAAGAGGAAGACCTGGGGGCATCACCTCCCTCTGGAGGGCCTGGGTGCTCAGACTACCCATAGGGAGTCTCGTTTTCTACTAGTTTGGGAGGCTAGGCAACTTGACAAGGTGAAGTAGACCCTTGCCCTCCTGAAAAGTTCCTGCCCTCCTGAAAAGTCCCAAAATGGATCCGGATATCAGACCATTACTTAAAGGTGTATTTCGTGATTCCAATACATTCTGTTTTATTCATTGTTCGCTAGATATCCTTGAGAAAAGCCCATTCATGAACTTTGAGTTGATCCCGATCTTGCGGTTTTGTGTTATGAGCAATTGCTTGTTTCCCACGGTCCCATAGGCCACTGTGCTGTAATTTCTGTCCGTTTACGGACAAAAAATACGAAATTGTTAATTTCTTACAGATACGACCGAATTTGCTCGTAAGATTATAGGTACACATGGATTACTAAGGCTAACGGTTCAGATGATATAAGAATCTCAACTTTTTTTAGGTAAGTCGGGGGGGCGAGGTTGTGGATCACGAAATGCCCCTTTAAGAAGTTTGGTGGGCTGGGTGGCAACCTGGCTGCAATACTCCCCCTAATGGGAAACACAGCTGTGGGCCATGAATTTTCACCTCAGGGGCAAAGTTTGGTTATGCTTTCAATTTGCCATCTTAATTATTGCAAGCCATTCCCTAATGCAACAACTATCCTACAGTCCAGTTCCAGACTGTGTTGGAATGGTTCCCAAAATGTCATCCTAAGTCTTTCCCAGTTGCTATGTTTATCTCAGAGGACCAACCAACTTAAAAGCAAGAAAAGGTCTCGTGATAACCTTAGGATTTTTGCACTATAGTAGTCCTCTGACTTGAACAGATTGCTGAAGACACAGAAGTGGATTTGGCAAGGCTTTTTTTTTTATTTGCAATTGTATTTATTGATTTATTTATTTAAACTGTCTTAGGCAGGGTAGCCCCTTCAGTGACCAGAGCACTGATTTCCAAGAGGCCCTGCATATATACCCATGGTACAGAATGAACTTATACAGATATTAACATAAGATAAAAATACTAACACAGACAAAATAAATAATCAATGAGCGTAATTGAAAGTATAGGCACTACAGTAGCCAAAAATACAAACTATGCTTATGTGGGATTTACAAATGTAGATGCTTTAAACTCTGAGATAGAGCTCATTGTATTTAGTTACAGCGGATTCAGAAGGAAGGCTGTTTCCCTCTTTGGTTGCGTCATATGGAACGTACGTTTCCCTGCATTTAGGTTCACAGGTGGTTCTACAAAGAGTTTGTGGTTTGACTTTTGGTATACCTTAAAATGAACTGAGTGCATAAAAGTGACCTGAGAGGAAAGGTAAGGTCACCTTGGGCCAGACCTTTGAAGCATTAAAAATCAGCATTACATATGGTTATATACACAACCGCTCATTAAGTTTGTTCCACTGCAGTGTACACTTCAAGTCTTGAACAGGAGTTCTAATGTCTGATGATAAAATTATGCGAGCTAATCTATTTTGAAGAACTTGAAGTGTATTCATAATATTCGAGTAAACAGTAGACCAGACATGGCTGCAATAGTCAAATGTGGCATGGACAAGTGATTTTGTCAAGCATACAAGATTATTTTTGGAATATAAATAATTGTTTTTAAAAAAGTCTTCTTATAACACCACACTTTAGAACACATTCAGACATTTTGATTGATATATCACAACACACCAGGACATCAGAGGAGCAAAAATTACACACCAAGATATGTAAACGGTCACCCGTTCAATAGTACATATTACAGTGGCATAGAAACATTTTTAAAATATTGAGACAGAGCATGTACGCAATACCAAAACTTGTTTTCTTGCAGTTCAAAGTGGAGTTGTTATCTCACCCATTTAAGAAATTTTGTTAGTTTGATTGAACTTCAAATTCAAGAGTGTGTGGGTTGTCAAAGTACCAGAGTGTTGTCTCATCAGCATACATAGTACATTTACATTTAACACTATTTGAAAGATTATTGACAAAATGATAAAAGAAGCGGCCAAGTATTGAGCCTTGGGGGAATTCCAATGTTGATAATATTTTTGAAAGCATAGAGTAGAGTAATGTTGACCTGCCTGAGTTCTGGTCCTGAGATAGGATCGAAACCTTTTAAGTGTCCGGACCAGTAATACCATTTTGTGAAGTTTATCAATGAGAATAGACTGGTTAACACAGTAAAAAGCCTTTCTTAGGTCAAGAAAAAAATTGCAACCTGTTGCACGACCCTCACCCATATTTTTCAAAAGAAAATCCTGTATTACATCAAGAAAGTAGTAGCTGTGGAAGGATTAGCACGAAAACCTGATTGGTATCAGAGAGAAGGCCATTGTCAACAAAGTACTAATACAATTGATTGTGAACACTCTTTCCATGATTTTTGAAATAAGTGGCAGAACGGAAATAGGTCATAGTTCCCCACATCAGACTTGTCACCAGTTGTAAATATAGGGTACCTTTGACTTTTTTCCATTCTGCCGTAAAAACCGATTCGTAAGGGAAAGGTGTCAAATAAAGCCGAGAATTGCTTATATAAGGAGGCAAGCCAGCTTGATAATTTACAAACTGAAAAGCATCAAATCCTGGAGACTTATTATTAGCCTATCACATATTTGCTTATAACAAACTTTGGAGAAACGTTACAGAAACCTGAATAGAATCCAAGTAGATTAAAATTATGGTAGGTGATTTCATCTGCCTTATGAGCATCATCAACTTATCCTGCAGAGAGAATAACCAATAGAAGTGAAATATTTATTCAAGCATTAGCATTATCTTTATTTAGAGCTGAAGATGTGAAAACCATCCTCAGTCCTTACAAATTGGGAAGTAGATTATGGTTGTTAGGTCACATCTTTTTGAGAGTAGACCATAATTTTTTTTGAGTTGTTAACATTTTCATCAATAGAAGCAGAATGAATCTCTTTTAAGAAAGTGACGCTATTGTTGGCTTTATTGCGAAAAAATTATCCATATGCCAATCTGGGGATCATTAGATTTATAGCTCTAGCGAAAAAATAGTCATCGGTCTTTGCAAACAGCGCCGGGCTGAACAAGTTTGGGAACCAGTGGATGCTGTGGGAAGAATTTCATCCCTTGTCCAAGGTTTCTTCTCGCCACTGTAATAAGAGATCCAAGTGGGCAGGTTCTGGCCTCAGTCTAGGTTCTTGGTATCTGTGGGCACAATTCCCAAGGCTGGCTTTACAGGAACGCCAATCCAGTCGACTCCCCCTGCCCCATCAAGAGAGCCACGAGGGTAGGGGCTAAGAGGGGTATCTTCTTTGTATAGGAACTCCATCGTGAAGCAGTCCATGCAGCGGTCGCATAAATATATTGGTAGCTCTTTATTCTTTAGATTCGTAAAACTCTCCCCAGGGGGGCCACTTGTATTTCAAGGTGGATATCATGCTCGTGTATGGCCTCTCAAAACGTACCCTAAGCGTGTATGTCACTTGGCAGCAAAAACACCCTAAGCACGTATTTTGGTTGATTTTGCTACCCCAAACAAGTACTTTGGGTTTGAATTTGCTACCCTTAACAAGTGTTTCGGTTTAATTTTACTCCCCTAAACAAGTAATTTGCATAAAAATTTAAAAATACACCTAAGTATTTTGACACTATTTTGCTACCCTAAACAAGTACATGTACCTTTAACCATACACTATACAGGCTATAATCACTTATTGTAACTTTACCCGAAAAAGGAAATATTTACACATGATTTCATTGAAGTTTTCGTGTAGTTTATTATGTGTAAAAGCATCAATTTGCACATTATCTAGGGCCTAATAAGTTTACAATTTAAATCCATTACATTAAAATTTCAATTCTTCTTAAAGTTGTCCCGATTTCTTTGGAATTGATGAGTCTTGTCGGATGTTGTAATTGACAGGGTTTTTCTGCAAATTCTGCCATTTCATTGAACTAAAACTCGGACTAAATATTCATGACCTTATTTTGATTGACATAAATTAGAGACAGACCCTAATTCCGTTTCTATACGCACATTCCGTTTCGATTAGCACGCAAACATAAAATGAAACTCCTAATTATAAAGACTATAGGGCCTATGTGGATGAGAGAATGACGACATAGAGAAAATAAGCTAAAATAAGCCTATAATGGTTAAAATTACTCATCAGGAATCTATCATGGAAAATCAGGAGAAAATCGGGAACAAAACCCACTATTTTTCCAGCATTTTAATGTGATTTTTTACAAGTATTCAAAAAATACCACACCCTAAACACGTATTTTTCGACGTGAAAAGCATACCCTAATTATGAATTTTTGATGATTTTGATACCCTAAACAATGTGTGCGCGTACATCGCCTGATCTCAAAAAACGACCCTAATTACGCGTTTTTGTACACGAGCATGATATCCACCTTGGAATACAAGTGGCCCCCCTGGAACTCTCCCTCTCTCATCCTCTTTTGTTTTACCCTCAGGTCTTCATTTCCCTTTGCTTTCCCTTCTGCAATGCTTTCTCCTGTTAGGATCCTTCATTTCCTATAATTCCCTCTTTCCATCCATTTTTTTATTCCTTTACCACCCTTTCTTTTATGTTCTTTCATTCTCCCTTTCCTACTTTCCCATTCCTCTTTTTCACTTTCCCTCAGTGGGAGAGCATGGTCTTGTGGTTAGGATGCTTGCCTGTGGTGCAAATTTCCCATGGTCAAATCTCAGTGAGGAATTAACCAGGTACTCAATTATGTATTTGATCTGTATACAAGCTACTGATTAATTATAAAAACAGTACACTCTCTTCCATGGTTCACTTTGAATCGGTCAAATGAATCATGAAAGCATCCCGTCCATGGGGATGTTAACCCGTTGGTCCCATACAGTGAGTCACAACTGTAGACGTACATCACAGCCAGTTCCGAATAAGAGTAGGGTGAAAAGCCCTGACTGTTCCCAATCCACCCCAGCCTAGAAGCGGGCCATGTTAGGAGCATCCTTACCGTGGCTTTTACATGGATTTGTTCCTGAGTCCGTTGCCACGTACCAATCCAGATCCAGATCATGGGTACACGCGGGCCCGATCAGCTTACCCAGCTCAACTACTGACACCTAGGCCATTACCATGAATGACTTACACAAATGAACAAACTTTTCCTCTTTTTTCTCCCTCTCCCTTCTTTCTCATGTCCTCTTTTCCTCTCCACTTTTTCCCTTTTCCCTTCCTTTTCTTTTCACTTTTGTCCTTCCTCTCCCTCACCTTTCTCCCTTTCTTGCTATGCTCTGCAGTGTGAAGAAAAGGAGCAGTTTTATGATGAGTTGGCAGATGAATGGGATATGCAAAGTTTCGGTGAATTGATCTTATGTGTTGGGGATTTTAATGGGCATGTGGGGAAAAGGATCAAAGGTTTTGAAGGTGTTCACGGAGGGAATGGGTTTGGGGAGAGGAATCTGGAAGGAAGAATGTTGTTGGAGTTTTGTGATGAAAAAGAGTATGTGTTGCAAATACATGGTTCAAAAGAGGACAAAACTAAAGTGACATTTAGCTCAGGGGGAAATGAGACAGAGATTGATTTTGTGTTAGTGGGCAAGGGGAAGAGAAAATTTCTGAAGAATGTTAAGGTGATTCCAGGGGAATTGCAACACAGGTTGGTGGTTGTGGATGTGGATAAGAGGAAGGTGAAAAAGGTGGTGAGGAAGGTAGCGCATGTGAGGAGGAAAGTATGGAAGCTGAAAGAAGAAGAGACAAGAAATAATTTTGAGATGAGAGTCGGGGAGCTTGTGGGGACTGATGTGTCAGATTTGTGGGGGTGCTTTAAAGAAGGGTGTTACAGGCATGTGATGAAGTATGTGGAAAAACGAAAGGTAGGAGAGACAGGAGAAATACGGGAAGGTGGAATGCAGAGGTGAAGCAGGCGATAGTGAGAAAGAAGGATGCATTTAAGGAAGAAAAAATGGTACAGAAGAGAATAAAGCGAGGTATAAGAGGCTAAAGAACCGAACAAAGAAAGTGGTTGCAAAGGCTATGAAGGAGGAGGCAGAGAGGGGGCTGAGTGAGTTGAGAGAGAATCCAAACCAGTTGTATAAAATAGTGATTGTGAAGGCAGCGGTGAGTGCTGAGATGATTAGTGCGAGTAGAAAGATAGGGATTGGTGTGATGATGGAGTTGTGTCAGAGAGTTTTAGATGGAGGAGGGATGCTGGAGGAGTGGGCAGTGAGTGTGGTAGTTCCAATTTTTAAAGGGAAAGGGGATGCAATGAGTTGTGGTGCATATAGGAGTGTGAAGTTATTAGAGCATGCAATGAAAATTGTGGAGAGGGTTCTAGAGAATAGGATTTGGAAGATAGTGGAAGTAGATGAGATGCAATTTGGGTTTATGCCAGGGAAGGGAACGATAGATGCAGTGTTTATTTTGAGGAGGTTGCAAGAGGAATACCGAGCTAAAGGGAAAAAGCTGTATGTGTTTTGTAGACTTGGAGAAGGCATTTGATAGGGTACCGAGGTAAGTGATGGAGTGGGCGATGAGGAAGAGAGAGAGAGATACCAGAAGTAGTGGTTAGAGCAGTTGATGAGTTTGTATGAAGGAGCAAAGACAAGAGTTAGAGTGGGGTCTGATTTGTCTGAGGAGTTTGAGGTGCAGGTGGGTGTGCATCAAGGTTCTGTACTTTTGCCATTGACTTTTACAATTGTGATTGAATTTGATGTAGTCACAGAGAGTGCAAAAGAAGGTTTGATGAGCGAGATGTTGTATGCTGATGACTTGGTTTTAATGTGCAAGACAATGGATGGACTGAGGGAGAAGTTTGGAAATGGAAGGCGGCTTTTGAGAGTAAAGGCCTTAACTAAGGTAAACCTTGGGAAGACAAAAGTGCTGGTAAGCGGGGTGGAGAGGGAGGTGGTAGTAAGGTAGACCCATGTGGCGTGGGAAGAGGGTAAAAGCAAATTCAGTGTTTTGTGAGAAATGTGGGAAATGGGTCCATGGGAGATGCACAAAGATGAAGAGAGTGACCCCAAGCTTGGCAAGAGATTTTATGTGCGGAAGATGCAAGAAGGGAGCTGGAGGGATGGTGGAACAGGAGGAAAGATTGTGTGATGAGGTGGAGTCTGTGAAGGAGTTCACATACCTTGGGGACAAGGTTAGTGGAGTGGTGGATGCGAGGTGGCTGTGACAGCTAGAGTGAGGTATGGGTGGGTGAAGTTTAGGGAATGTAGGGAGTTGCTACAAGGGAAAATATATCCTTTG
>JAMKCH010013852.1:0-63996 GCA_023653785.1 Ophioderma brevispina | reverse complement strand
GTGGGGAATGTACAGATTACGTTAAATGACAATATGGTTTACCTAATTGCAATTGTTGGATACGGGAGACTTTTGTTATCTATACAATTTGGGAATGTAGAGATTAACTTAGATGACAATATTTACCGAACTGCAATTGTTGGATACGGGAGACCTTTTGTTTCCTATACAGATGGGGAATATACAGATTACCTTATATGAGAATGACATACCTAACTGCAATTGTTGGATACGGAACACCTTTTGTTATCTATACAAACGGGGAATGTAAGGATTACCTTATGGTATACCTAACTGCAATTGTTGGATACGGGAGACTTTTGTTATCTATACAAATGGGGAATGTAGAGATTACTTAGATGACAATATGATTTACCTAACTGCAATTGATGGATACGGGCGACCGTTTTGTTATCTATACAAATGTTACATGAGATTACCTTACCTGGATGCCAATTATTGATTTAACCTAACTGCAATGTGGATACGGGACTTTCGTTTGTGTGTAAACAAATGGATATGTAGAGACTTAAACGTTAGAGGACAATATGATTTACCTAGCTGAATTGTGGATACGGGCCGCCTTTTTGTATCAATACAAATGGTGATGAATGTAGAGATACCTTAGAAGACAATATGATTTACCTAGACGGGACCTTTTGTTATGTATGAAAATGGGGAATGTATTAGACCGTATTCAATAGCCAGCCATGTTGGTGGACAAGATAGAACATTCCAGTACTACAATACATTCACCCTGTCAATGATCCCTGTGCAACTTCGCTAAACATGGATCGATTGACACCTTAATGCATTGTAGTCCTGGAGAATGTTGTATTCATCTTGTCCACCAACCAGTCTGGTGGTGGACGTCATATTGAATTCTGTCTATAGTAGGGTTATAATGAGAATCCCATTCTAGAAGTTTGGGAAAGAAGGTTGGATGAAGATGCTTTTGTATAGTTTGAAGGTGCAAATAGAATTTTGGGGTCCACACCTCTGGGAAATGTGGGGAACTTGTAAACACAGGAGTAAAATTAGTAAAGGGGAATAAAAATTTGAAGTTCTCAAGTCAAATTGTGTTTTTAAAGTACACAAAGGTATTTGTCTCTATATAAGGATTAAAAAAAGTTATAGTTGTATAGGTTCGGACCTTTAGTTAAACGGTTACAGCCCTGGCAAGGTTCAAGGTCATCCCTGGGCAAAAAATATCTACTGCTGGATTTTTGCTGGAAACTGGTTGTCAATTATTGCTCAGTCATCTGTGAAGCAGAAATGCATTTAATGTCTTTGGGTGACCGCTCTGTATATAATTTGAGGTCAAGATTGGTGACAGATTCATATAGAGACAAGCTTCTAAAATTTTACTTGATCCCTTACTTCCCTTACCCCTATAGCTATGTTACGTTTTGCCACACTAATTAACGAAAACCAAATGCCCTATAACATTGTAAAATAAGGCACGACCGAGCAATTTTGACAACCAGTTTCAACAAAAGCGAGTACTGGGTAAGGTTTACCCCAGGATGACCTTGAACCTTAATAGGGCTGTACTGTTTAACTAAGGGTCAGACCTCGACAAACTATACCTTTTTTAATTCTTATGAGACATTGGTGCACATGAAAAAAATTTTGACTTCAAATTTACCATGTACTAATTTTATCCCCCTTATTGTACAAAGTTCCCACATTCCCTGAGGTTGAACCCAAAAATTGTGATTATGCACCTTTCAAAAGAGAAAAACGTTCTTTAAACCTTCTTCCCCACCTTCTAGAAGGGGATCTCATTTAAACCTATAGTCGCATGATTACCTTTAGATGACCATTTTTTTTACGCAAAATAGACTTCGGCCGTCTTCCAGTAAAAAAAAACATTGTTCTTGATTGACTTTCGGACGCTTTTCCCGCAAAAGATCGCAATTTTCGTAATGCTTCTGATTGACTTCGGCCGTTTTCCCGCAGGAAGCGTTGGCTTCTGACTTTAGGACGTTTGTACCTCAAGAGGCGATTGCTTCCCATTGACTTTGGGCGATACGGTTGTGAAAATAATCATAGTCCGCAGGTATCATAGTCCGGGATCCATGGACGACGGAATAAAGTCGTGAAAATAATTGTTGAGTGAAAGAGTCAACTGAATCGATGGCCATATTGTTCACCATGCTTCATGGGACTGGTCTGGAGGCATATATCTCGTTCCACAACGAAGTGCCGGGACCACGGCAGGCTGAACTGTCTTTTTTTTTTTACAAAACAGTCCGTAGCGGCTAGTAGCCGGCCCCACGGCATGTACAAATTGTTTTTATTTGTTCATGGGGTATTAAACTCATCGGTACGGAAAGACAAACAAAAGTCTAGAAAACACCCATCACCATCATGGCCGTGAAGACCTCATGACCTAAACCTACCGACTAAAGCCAAACCCTGCGGCCATAAAGACCCAGTTTTTCCAATAACACCTGCTAAAACCCTGCAGGCCATCAAGACCTGCACTCCTACATTTAACTTAAAAAAGCTAACAAAACCACCGTACAGCGATGGATGTCGTTATTCTTGCCTAAAAAGGCATGCGGACGCTCATTTCACGATTTTTCACCAAAGATAGTAGCTAATTTAGTAAAACCGTGCGATTCTTCAAAACAGACGCATCTCCATTCCACGCTATGTTACACAACCTTGGAGTTCGTGGACACGTGTCAATGCAACAGATGCCCAATGGTGCATGAACACTAGGGTAAAACATGCATTATTGCTTACGGCACACTCCTACAGGGTATTGCAGGACAAGAATGAGGTCATAGCTTGAGACCCCTCTAGCACCGGTCGCCAGATACACCAAACATATTCGCCTGATTAGAACACTATCGGTTATACGGCGGTCGTCAAGTCGCCCCCCGAAGGACACTTTCAGCATCACACTTGCCCGTAATCACCCGATGCCCCGAACAAACGGCGTAGCCTGATGGATCTGAGATTAGCAGCAAATGGGTCTAGGGAAATACCAGGCTCTGGTTATTTCAAAGTTAGAGTTAGACGCGTCCAGTCCTGCTTCATTCTGATATACGAGCAAACGAAGGGGTAGTAATAGGACGTTTCTCTGCTGAATACCCGTTAGATAGCTGGAGGTGAAAAGCGGTTAGTGGGTTAGCCCAGTCCCATCTAACGCAAGAGGCGATTCAACCGGCGTAATAGCTATGCCTCGTTTCCCGGCCCCTGCAATTCTAGTATTGCAAAAGTTACTTTCTGGCAAAGGGGGTAGATTATAATCAAGTCAGGCTCCATCTTACGCCGGATCGTCAATTTCTTGGTTTCAGAGAGCATGGCTCGTGTGATTTGTATTTAGCCTTAGATGGATTTTACAACCCATATTACGGCTTGCCTAAGTAATCACAAACCCGACTCTCGAACGCCTAAGACTAGCCGACATCGAGCGTCCGGAGGGACCGCAATTGTGCCAAAAAAGCTCGAGGCCTTCACTGTAGGTTCAAAAGTGCAAAGTCCATTCTGAAAGTTTGGGGAAGAAGGTTTGAGGTGTTTTCTCTTACTTTCAAGGATGTGAACAAGATTTTTTGGGGGTCAACCTCTGTGAAATGTGGGAACTCTCGGTAGAGGGCCGTTTTTTCAAAAATGGCCGCCAAAATTCAGGAAAATAGCTAAAACAGCTATCTAATTAGTTAATATGAAATCAATTTTTTGGGTATTCTTACTGCTAATTATTGTGTAATGCTATCCATAATTAGAATTTATGATAAGTACTCATAGAGGGCGCTTTTTTCAAACTGGCCTGCCCAAATTCTGTATAATAGCCTTTTTGGGGACGTTATCAATTAATTATTATTGCATACAAGTATTAACTCAAAGTGAAGCTGTTTGAAGGTATTTGGTTTATTTCAATAGGATGCTAAAACAAGTTGATTTTGGTCCAACCTCTGGGAAATGTGGGGAACTTCGCTAGAGGCGTTTTTCCACAAAATGGTCGCCAAATTCCAGAAAAATGGTAATGTAAGCTAGCAAACAGATATAGTGATAATCTAAATGAACCATTTTCGGATGTAGTCTGAATGTCTCATTATTAATGCTATTTAGATAATTAGATTTAGATAGTTATCTTTAAAGGGCGCTTTTTCAAAACGGGCCGCCAAAATTCCAGAAAAATTGCATATTAAAGCTTAAAAAAACAGCCATCTAAGAGTCAAATGAAATACAAAATTTCGATGTTTTCTTAATGCTAGTATTGTATATGCTATTCCAATATTAAAATTTATACTAAGGACCCCTCGAGGGGATTTTCAACAACAATGGCTGCAATTGCAAAAAAACTACCATAATATGCGTCGTTTCAAAAATGGCCGCCCAAAACTTCAGAAAACCCAATAAGCTTTTTTAAGGGGCATTTGGTGTCAACAGTTCGTCCCCCCGACTTACCTAAAAAAAGTTGAAATTTTTGATATCAGCTGAACCGTTAGCATTTAGAGCCATGTGTGTGACGTGCAAATTCGGTCATGTTGTCAAGAAAGTTGCCATTTGTATTTTGTCCGTAACCGGCCAGACGAAATTATACCACAGGGCTTATGGGCCCGTGGGAAGGACACGAGCATTTTTGTTCTAATCAAAACCGACAAGTCGGGATGGGCTAAATTAAAAAGTTGTGGAATAAGCTTTCTCAAAGGAATCTAAGTGAACAATGAATTTAAAAGAAGATGCTGCTGGATCACAAATGCACCTTGTTAAAAGCTATATAGAATTAAAATAAAAATCTCCTTTTGGGTGTGTTTTTAATGCTTATTTATTTTGTAATGCTATTTCAATCATAAGGATTTATGCATAAATGCCCCTAGAGGGCACTTTTTTCAAATGGCTGTCCAAATGTCATGAAGTTTTACCTTTCGATTTTATACTACACACGCTGGCCACAAGTATTGCAAACTGTAGAGAAAAACGGAAATCCTAATCACCACTGATTCAAATTATTACCATGAAGTTTTGACAACAAATATGTATTAAAGCCAAAAGTGTGTTTTCATACGACCACTATTCCAGAATCCAAGAGGGTGAATATAAACGTGTGATTTGATTGTTACGTTCCCTAAATATGGCACATTAAAGGAACAGGGAACGATAACATGCGATTTGCCCGCAGAAGGAATGCAGACACAGAAACCAAAAAATATGGCAGCAAAAGCAGGTTTCGCTTAATAAATTGTATAGGTTATTAGGATTTAACCCTCATGTTTATGAGATAAAATTATTGTGGTTGTGTGGACCGAAAATGAGAGAAAAACGGCAATGGAGACAGCGGTCTCGAAAAATCGAGAAGTTTTTAGGGGGAAGACACCGAAGCAATTCGAATGATAAATCATGTGGTTTACGTAAATCTGTCCAAATTACGCGTTTCACATTGCATGACAACAGCCATAATATAACGGTTTTTTTTGTGATTTTTTAAAAGTTGTTTCAAGTTAACACGTGACCCTTTTTGCCATTAATTAATTACAAATTCCTGACTCAAAGCGGTTCTGTGGTTTATGAACTTGCTCCCATCTTTAATTGACAGTATTTTAATTTTCGGTCCATACAGCCACACCAATTTTCGCCCTAAACATTAGAAGCCAGAACCCTGACAAATCCATAAGATTCATTTAGCGACTATTTGCAGCCTTTCTGACGTCCCTGTAGCCGTATTTCTTCTGGAGTAAAATCGGCAAGTTCATCATTAGTCAGCTCCTTTAACCCGCCATATTGGAAGTGATCTGACAATAAATGGAACGTTTTCGCACTACTTGAGTCTGGGAACCAGCATCTGTTTGAAAATCACAACTGGTGATTTATGATCACCTAACGTGTAGTCGGAACTCTGGTACAATTTTAATTTTTTTTGAATAGAAATGATTGTTTTCGATGTGTTGCAATACCTTTGGCCATTGTGTGTAGTACCTGTAAACTATGTACTACAAAAATTATGAAATTAGTTTTAGTAATAATTGCTGAAGGAGGACAGTTCTATAGAAATTATCTCCCTTCTTCAATTAGGCGAAATTTCAACTAGTATAATGGGATGAACCTCCTGAATGGTCAATTATTAAAAATGTACAGATTTAAATTTTGAATGTAAAAAAAAACATAATAATTTGATGCATTTGGATAACGGGCCCAACAAAGTGGCTAGATATTAGTTATTATATATTGGATTTTTTGTTCCATTTTTTAGAAAAACAAATCATTTTGAATGAGATTGCTGGTTTTTCATCTTTAATGTGTCATTATTTTTCTGGAATTTTGGCACCATTTGAAAAAGCGCCCTTGTTTCCGATTAGAATATTGTGTCTCTAACTTATATGAGAGCCTGGCACTTACACATACGCTCCATTCAAGTACCGTGGGAAACAAACTTGCGGTTTGGTTTTTTGGTAGAAGCAATAATACACGGCATTTCAAAGCCCTATTAATAATGTGTAATTGATGTTAACCATAAACACGGCGGCTTTTTTGTTTCATCTTGGGAAAATGAAATTGATTTGGGGCTCAATTTCAGGACGACAATGAGAAAATAGGACTTTCATTGATATCAAAATCGATACTTCGTCCGGGAATCAGGGGGGGCCCAACGACGATCGGAACACGAACATTTAAGTATCATTATTTAACAGAGAAATTAAGAAAATCACCCAAAATTGATGTTCATTTGGATTATCAGTAAGCGGTTTATAGCTAAATATACCAATCTCTGGAATGTTTGGCGGCCATTTTGAAATACGCGCTCTAGCGAGAGTTCCCCAATTTTCCAGAGGTTGGACGCAAAAAATCTTGGTTCCGCACCCTTGAAAGTTCAGAAAAAACCTTCCAACCTTCTTCCCCCAAACTTTTCTAGAATATTAATTTGCTATAACAAAAAATCTAATATCCGTGTCGATTTCAAATAAAACTAATTACCATCCCAGACGGCCAACCCTTCGTTTTTTTCTATTATTCCGAAACAGGTTAGCAGTCATCAGGGGAGGAAAAGGTGTAGCTGAAAACCCCGCCCAACCTCCACTTCCCCCCCCCCCCACCCACACACACACCCCCGTAAATCAATGCCCGCTCTCTTCTCGGTCAACATTCGCGCATAGTAAATGCAATTGCATGGGGAATTCAAACTGTTCATTGTGTAAATGTGCCCTGGTGATTTTGTTTGGACCGATTTGCTGGGGAAACAATCCTTTAGGTAGCAACTTCTACAGCGAATAGTGCATGCTCGTTATTGATTTTACACCAACGTCAGGTTCAGATAACTAGGAATACTCCCTACGTCCTTCAACCGAACAGCTCGGACCATACAAAGAAGCCACAATACAAATTCCCGAATGATCGGATATGACCGGGGCCGCAACTCACTACTACCAGGGTCGTAATCAAAATCTTAAGCCATGCGTAAGATGAGATTTACGATCATAGTTCTGCGGGAAGGACCGCCGGAGAGAGATTCCTTGGAGGGAGTTGGCCTGAAACCTACGTAGGACAAACAGAGAATTCTACAACCACCCTGCAAAATACAACATCATGCGCAAGAAGTACAACAGCAATATAGTGTTCAGGCGGTGGCGGCCAAGCCTCATTCATTATAGCAACATCACAAAAATTTCAACAGAAAATTACAACAATACGGAATGCCAAACCACAACCAATTTGGGTGCTTTGATGTGGGGTCGGTCGTGGGTGTTCCCAGACCCACATACCTGATCTCTACACACTGGATGCTGTCTCCACGCGAGTGAATAGCGATCCGGTGAAACCGGAAGTTGGCACGTGTCCCTTTTGTCTCTACCCAAACATTCACTCGGTTGCACGGGTTTTCTATGGGATGAGTCACACTAGGCCTTTTATAAAGTCTTTCCTTGTTAGTATATGAACAAAAGCAAGCGTGTTGGCAATTAGGGGGGGGGGGGGGTGCATGAGTATGTTGGCCGCGTTTTGCTGAAATAACTGTGATTAAAAGTAACAAATGTATTCAGGCAATTTTGCAAGATTGTGATGATAGTGGTGGGTACACGTCGTAGCTATAGTACACTGTACATTACTGCCATGCCCAAAAATAAATACGACCTCTAAAATGCTATGACTGCATGTGAACTGGTATGGAGCGCTAATACCCCTGTAGTTCACTATACATTATTTTTAATTCATGAGTCGTTTCGCTGGATACATGTAAAATGGATCACATTAGGCCTAAGGGATTGCTTGTGATTTTTACATTATCACAAAACAGTGCCCTAGACTGCTTATCATCCCAGGTCAAGGACCAAAATTTCATTTCCTTCCAATTTTAATTTCCCAAGTGATTAAAACAATGATTTTGGGCCACTGTACTGAACCCATACACTTGCAGTGCATTACTTTTCTTCAAAGGAGAAGTAGTTATCGGAGGGCGAGGGGTGGGGGAGTGTGGTGTGTTGGGTGCCCATGTTCATTTCAGGAGTTCTGAAATTGACCCCTAAATGCTAACAAGACCAATTTTTCAGTGAAAATTAAACCTAACCTGGAGTCTAACGGAGCCAGTTTTTGGTTATATACTAGTTTTCAGGGTTTTTTAATAAGAGGACTAATTTGCAGTAAAATATACCCCTTGCGGGACCCGTTATCAATACGTGACTAACATTACCTTTAAAATATAGCTAATATACCAAAATATTAACCCTTTTGCTAGAGTGCAAGAAAAATTACACACTCGGGGTTTATTTTGCAGATATGTTTAGGTTAATTTTCTATTTTGCTATTATTGAACCAGTCACAATCACAACTGGAGTTGATACACCCTACAACTTCATTTTGTGAATTTTATACCCCGATAGAGGTTGTCCCCAATTTGCAGCTATTGCGCTTTTTTTGGAACGAGCAATTGGGCCCCGACAAAATCAAGAACGCCCCCCATGAATTTATTCCAAAATAATCTTTATTTTTTTTTAAAATAGAACGTGCAGCCCCCAAATCTCTTATAAAAAAAAAAACCTGATAAAAGAGATCGAGGTCAGTTCCGAAAGAAAATGAATGCTTAACTCTCGTCTACCTGAGCCATTTTTGATTAACAACAATTTCTCTGGGGCGGGGGGGGGGTACCACCCTTATGATTTTCTTTTTACAATGACGATTCCTATAAATTTGTATATTTTTTTTATTTTTTGTCTTTTTTCCTTCTTTCCATGGTATCAAAATAAAGTACCAACTTCCAATATGATGTCATAAGTTAAGGAACGAGTGAAAATACATGATATTAGGGTGGAAAATTGATATTTTTCAATTTTACTCAAAAAATCACTAAACGCCTTGTGTAAAAAAAACAGCATTTCCATAATGTTAAAAGCCCAAACGCATGGAAATTAGATACCTAACTTTTTTCTGTTTTTGGTGATATGACGTCACTTTGAAGTTGGCCTAATGCTGAGCATATTGGTACTCCCTTTGCTATCAAATGACACAGAGAGTAGGATGATAGCTACCCATTGGGACCAAAATCAAGTGTCTGTAGTATTGGTACTGTAGGCATACTAGCGATTTTGGTACTTCTCTTCCAATCCATCACTTTGGGAGCAGACCAAGTCATTGGCGGGGGAGATTGGTAACGCGGAAAAATCTTGAAGGAAAATTAATAGGGCCTAATTCTAATATAATCTGTGATACTAGTATCCAAGAGCACTTACTCAGTGTACCATGGTTACTAGCATGGATTATTGTTGTCTATGAGCTGAAACCTGAAATATGGCATTTTAAGACTTTGTAAAACATTGTTGAATCTTATTTTGTTCGAACATACACCGCCCATATACGAAATCAACCAATAATTGACAAAAAACCTTGACAAAACGCGCGATTAATCGCCTAATTCTCTCCCTTTCCGTAGTTTCCCTATTCCTTTCTGTCCGTGCACGATCGGGGTTCTTGAGTAGAGCAAAAGGGTCCCGGGCCGGCACATCACTTCAAGCGGCGACAGCCCTATCCCAGTGTAATAGCAGATCAGGGTTTGCCATTGGCAACCAGCATGAATTCTGCATAGTGTAGTTCCATGTTTCATCCTTTCGTGCTTTGTGATATCATAATTTATGTGTACATATCAGAGGGTCCAAGTAACCTGAAATAAACAATCACAATACATACGAAGACGGGGACGGAGCAACTAAAAATTGTCAAAAGGGGAAGAACGAAGCGGTCCATTGCCCTATTTTTAATTTACGATTTACAATTTGGCGAAATTTGACGGGGGGGGGGGGGGGAATACATGCTTTTATTCATTCCCTATACACATATCCAACCCTATTTAAAAAAACAATGCCTTATGCCAGCGGCAAACTTTAGCTAAACAAGCGGACCTTCAATAGGACCCCCATGTGTGTACCTTCGACTTATGTGTATACTTTGAACATGCACAGATTTGTTCTGTGCCCATTTCAGTATTCACGAAATTGACCTCTAACATGACGCTTTGAACCTCATTCCAATGGGTCCCGCTGAAACCATGTAACAAACGTCAGACTGATGGTCCTCTACACAAAGGAGAACAGAAACGGCATAAAATCAAGCTACCTTCAATTTCAAATATAAAAATTCAGGACGAATCCCAGCGCAACTCATCCACCAAACCCCATAATTTTTTGGGGTTTAAATTTTCACACAAAGAACGCAATATTTTGTGAGCAATTTTACCACTGGGTCCACCCAAGCAAAGCCTATTCTGGGGAAAATTTTTCAAATTTTCGCACCAAGAGCTCGGTGTTTTTTTTTATATGGCAAAAATCTCACCCCAAAAAAATCCATTTCTCTGGAAAAATTAGCAAATTGGTCACCCCAAAAACCCTATTTTGTAGTAATTTGGCTGCCTCTTACCACAACAACCCTATTTTTTTCAGGTCTACTCTGTCCCGAAAAAAAAAGCGCGAGCCTATAACACCAAACCCATTTCAATTCGAGTGCCCCTCCCCCGTATCAGCCCATAGGTGAAGCATAACGCAATGCATAGCCGGACAGACAGACATATCTGTTTTTAGAAGCTAATTATATATTTGAACTGAGATTTTTCCGATACGACAATGATAAAATTGTCCTTTCCATTAAGATTCATGAGCGCGAGTTTTGAAATAATTTAGAATTGAGATCTTGTATCCAAGAGAGGCCAACTATCAAATACAAATGAATTTTGTACACGTATAGTATCTTATAACCATAAATTACACGATCATGATTTCCGGATTTTGATTGATAATAATAATACATAACACTAATAATCTTATTCTATTTTTAAGAGAGTTGCATTAAAATACATCATCTATATAGTACAAATAAAACATTAACAGGGAAAACTCGGGAATTTGAGGAGCCAAACACCATACCACAAAAATTTGCAACCTGGGAATTCCTTGTAGTTCCAGATGGAAGACCCTTCTGGAGTCACAAATCGATGAACTTTGTGATAGAAGTATGACCAACTCTTATGGCACACAGTTCATAATATGGACCATAACTCACCATTTCTTCCAAACGGGACCCCAGCTGGATTCGACCTGTGGCGACCAGGTGGTCAATTTTTCAAAATGGCCGCCATTCTTTTTTCAAAGATTCTTATATCGCTGTTAATAACACCGATAGGAACTTTATTTTTGTGTCTATACCTATATTTTCAAGGTCAAGGAATCCAAATATAACATTATCTTTTTGATATCTGGGTGTCAGCCATTTTATTTTCCAATATGGCCGCCAATTTGCACAAAAAAAAATCGGCACTTTTCTTATATTTTTGGTTTAAAAAAATATATTAGCCTATTTTTGTGTCTATACACCCTATGTTTCAAGACCCAACATATCCCGATATAAACCAAAATTATAACTAAATATCTTGTATCCTGTCCACTTCCTCGACACATGCCGACCTTTATGAGTTAAAATTGCCCCATTGCCCGTAAAACGAACACCCTATTATCAAACCTTAAGTTTGTTTAGCATCGATACAATATATGTCTCTATCTTCTTAACAAAGTCCGGTGATTAGTGAAATTAATTTAAAAAGAACTATTCCCCTGGAAAGTGCTATAGTTAAATATCTTGGTGCGTGTTGGCGTCACCGCATTTCCCCTAGGCTAAAATCAACCTGATATAAGAAATAATTATGCAGCTAGATTTTGATCATAGAAGTACAGTGAAGTCATGGTGACCGGTCGCCACAGCATGGACTATTTGAAAAGTTTTTCGCCTTCTGTAGGATTGCTATTTTTAATTAATTTACTAATGACAAGACTATTGTGAGAAGGTTTGTTTCAGAAAAACAATTTACATTACACCAATTACTAAATCAATTAAAGACATTATTACAAAAGGTACTATACATTACATAACTAGAACCAGCTTTCGTCCAATTTTTACATTTCCGTAAATCAATAATATGATACCCCTAGCCCATTACATAATAATAACACCACAAATAAAATATTAAAACGCGTAAATGTTTAAGATTATTTTGTAATAATAGCTATTAACTTGAAATTCAAACTAGAAAAATCCACAATAGATGTTTAATCAATATGCATGATTAAAACGTTACTCTCCTCAAAAAATCATTACTATAATCAAGGATCCAACTTTGGCAAAATGGTAAAATTATTTAAAGTTACATTAAAATAACTATTAACCCAGGAGCTAGCAGACATTTGTAGCACATCTCAAGTACAAAAGGTTTGTTTGAGTGATTAAATATGACAGACATCCTGACAGGGACCCCTGAAACTGGATTCTTAAGTGGGTCAAGCAATGGTGGCCTTAAGGAGCGGGGTGCAAAAGAAGGTTGTACAGGGAGTCAAATTTTTAAATTGATCCAATCATTTGAAAAGTAACCCATGTTATTTGTCTAACCACAAGGATTCAGGAAAGGTATGGGTTTGTACTATCTTAACAACGTAAAGTTTAGAGTTATAGGCTATAACGCACCAATCAATAATAAGGTGCAATTTCAGTTGTACAGGGGTCAAATTTTAAACTTACTACACTACTCCGATTTAGATCAAAAATGGTTCAAATTATTGATGGTGTTCATAGGATTAAAATAAGGAATAGTTTTGACTGTCTAAAATGCTTAGTTCCTAATGTATGGGTGCAAGAAGGTCACGTCCATTGCTTCAATGGGGCTTGGACGCTGTTTCCCCCTACTTTCTTCAGCAAGCATAGCGACACGCCTGCGTCCTCTAAAACAGCCAGACGCGCGTGTGCGAATGCGTATTTACTTTAGAGACACCCCTGCGTCCTCTCTAAAACAGCCAGACGCTCGCGTGCGTATGCGTATTTACTTTAGAACACCCTGCGTCCTCTAAAACAGCCAGACGCTCGCGTGCGTATGCGTATTTACTTTAGACAACCCCTGCGTCCTCTAAAACAGCCAGACCCGCGCGTGCGAATGCGTATTTACTTATAACACGCCTGCGTCCTCTAAAACAGCCAGACCGCGCTTGCGTATGCGTATTTACTTTAGAACACCCTTCGTCCTCTAAACATCCATACGCCGCGCGCGTGCGAATGCGTATTTACTTTAGCAACACCGCTGCGTCCTCTAAAACAGCCAGACGCGCGCGTTGCGTATGCGTATTTACTTAGAACACCACTGCGTCCTCTAAACCGCCAAACGCGCGCGTGCGTATGCATATTTACTTTAGAACACCCTGCGTCCTCTAAAACAAACAAGCCAGACGCTCGCGTGCGTATGCGTATATACCTTAGAACACCCCTCGTCCTCTAAAACAGCCATACGCGCGAGTGCGTATGCGTATTTACTTAGAACAGCCCCTGCTTCCTCTAAAAAAGCCAGACGCGCGCGTGCGTATGCGTATTTACGTTAGAACACGCCTGCGTCCTCTAAAACAGCCAGAGGTATGAAACTCATACCATTGTTAACTCGGTCATAAGAGTTAACTCGGCTCGGAAAACTCAACCAAAAAAAGTCGTACCACAAAATTCGTGCGCACAAAAGTCGTACTAGACGACCGGCCTTTAAGGCAAAAAGTGCTCAAAACAAGTTTTGACGGCGTAATGTGTTACAAACCTCCAACCATGTGGGGGATTCACATCCTCAGGCACATGCAATAGCGTATGGGGTGTTGGCCATTCTAATTTTTTTGATTTTGGTGAAAAAATGGCCAAAAAAGGTCAAAAAGTCCAAAAATAGGTAATCATCATATTGTCCCACCTCCTTTCTCAAAATTGTCTCAGAACATGTGGGTGTACATCCCAAGGAACCCAAATGACCGGATTGGGGGGGGGGGAGTGCTATAGCCTATTTCAATTACATATTCATGTCTGGGTTCAAATTGCCAAAAAAACAGCAACCTTGTCCAAGAATCCACAAATGAGTCATAATGCCCTCCTTTCTCAACAATCTTAAATGGAACATACAGTTTTACCTCCCAAAGAACTAATATATTGAATCGATTTCTAGCCATTTCAATTGACCCTTTGTAGGGTCAAAAGGGCCAAAAGTTCAAATTTGTCCAAAACTAATAATTAGTCAAAACACTCTTTTATCGTCTAACCAGGGTTTTTTCTACTATGATGTTCACGACCGGGGGCCATCTGGATTTTCGTAATAAGGGACAAACATACATCTTGTTTGGTACATTGTGTAGCTACAAATGTCCTTTCTTCAAATAAAGTACAAATATCAAGTCTTAACAATATGACCGTCATAGTGACGTCATTTACTGAGAGCTATTTATAACGTTATTTGCAAATCTCCCAAATCACGGGTTTTTCGCCATTTTTCGCCATTCATGCAAGCGAATTGTTTATTAATTTGGTGTGCAAAGTAAGCCTATACTATGTTATTAACTCTTAATATAAGAAAAAATACAAATATTGTAAGTAGTTGCTACAGTAGCATCAGATGTAACAAAAGTACCATTTTTTTTAATGGTTAATTTTAACACAGTAAAGTATAGGAAGGTGGGCAACCACTTCCGACTTTGGAGACGGGACCCCCTGACCTCTCTGAATGTGGTACACAATCCAATTTTTTTTTTCGCTAAAAAATGACGCAAAGGATGAACTTACCATTACATAAAAGCCTTATATCATATTCGTTTGCATTTTGTGTGTCAGGGAATATCCGTTGGGGGTGTAACCCCCCCCCCCCCCCCCCCCCCCCCCCCGTTTGACGAGGGTTAAGGGGTGAACAAAAATCATTCATAATTCATTACTTTCCAGGGACAATGATCAAAGGCGCAAAAGGAGATTTTGATGCACCCAAATATTGTGTCAAATAGTAATTTCATATAGATTAGACACTCTATAGCATTTCTTTCTTACCTTGTATTTGGTTACAAAATGTCTTCAAAGAGAGAAAAAGTGAGTGTGATTTTGATTTGCGTATAATCAATATAAAACATATATAGGCTGAATTTCGTATTTGCTCCTACACGAAATCAGAAATTTCACAATTTTGTACCAAAGAAACATTTTCATCGATAAATGCCTTTTAGATGGGGATATTTTGATGGGAAGCTTTACACGGGGCAAAAATCAGTAGTTTCTTTCTGTTTTTTAAGGGTACACCTGATATTTGAAATCTCTCGTTGCAGTGCAAAACCTTCAAGTAAAATAATGGCTAGCCATTACCATGCAACACAGTTTGGAGTCAAAATGTCCAAAAGGTAAAAAATTGTCAAAACATGGTAACGCATAAGAACATATGTGTTTCAATGGAATATCATTAGGTGGATACATTGCTAGGTATTCCAATTTTCCCATTTAATAGTAACATTAGGCTAAGGATTAAATGAAATCAAGATTGGGGGGGATCTCAGTGTTATGGTTAATATGGTCCAGAAACCATCAATTAAAATATGATTGATAAAATTGAATGTGCAATGCAGCAATTTGTCCTAAGCGTGTAATTTGTTATCCATTAAATTTCCATCCCTTAAGGAAAATTATCGTAAATTAGAGTATTGGCTATTCCAATCCTCCTCTTTGAAGTTTACGCACAAATAGTAAATTAAGCTCTATTGCCCCTATTTGTCAAAAAATTGTTAAATCGGGTCATAATGCGCGCCACATAGTACATTAACGTTGACAATGAGTTGGCCATATTTAATGTACTTTTGCTTGTATGGAACAAAAATTAAATAAATCAAAAGTTTTTTATAATGTTTTAATTTTATTAATGCCCTCTTTTACGGTTACATCATAGTGCTGAATACACGATGATAACATTACTAAGAAACGCATACTTACAAAGTGTGAAAATATCGCCAATTGGATCCACTCTTTAAACTACATCAATAATTCGCAATCGCGGTTGAGTGTTTGTTTTAATTTTGTTAGGTTCATCAACCAGGTCAGAATGATCATTTGTGGGGGGGGGTAAAGCAATCACCCGAAATTGGGTTGAAAACAGTCACTGTCCCAAATTTAAAACCATTTCCCGTTATGGTTTAAATGGTCCAAAATGGGTCATTTCTCCGACATGGGTTTGAGGAAAATAATAAAAGGGTTCTCGTGTGTTAGTTCTAGTGCATTATTTAATGCTTATATCCACCACTGACACTAGGGCTTGTGAATCTACTCAAACGGACAAGCTTGATGGATAACTTTTTAGCTGTAATATTGATCAAACTCAGTCCAATTAAAAAAAGACCCTTCTGAAAGATGCTTAGCCCTAATGTATAGCCCTAAATATTCGATATATTTTAAAAATCATAAAAAAAGTAATTTAGCTGTTTATAAATGTCAGGTCCATTTTGCATCCGAGATCTAGAAATACAACATCAACATGACCACACCCTGTCCCTAACACTATTTAAAATTCAATAGAAATATAATTATAAATTCACATGGTAATAATTAAGAAGATGGACAAAGTTACACGTTTTAATCACTGTGGTTTCCAATTTTATGTTGATTTTGATAATTTTTGGGAAATTAACCTATTGCCTTGCCCTATTTCGACTCCGAAATCTATGACTTTCTAGCAGTCTATTTACCACATGTTTACTTAATTATAGCCCACCCATCCCACCTTACATGTAAACACATACATTCTTTTGACCTACTATGCTATGCAAAATGAAGACAATGTCAGAGTAGGACAAAGTGATACGTTTCGTTATTTTAACCCATTTTATTGATTTTGATCAGTTTTGGATGAATTTTGTCCAATTTATTCTACTTTGAGAGTGGCTAGCCTCTTTTCCACCTGATGAAAAAACAAAATGCTTATATGCCTACTTTGAAAACAGGGCATTATAATGGATTTGGACCATTTCAGAAACCCCAAAATCTATAAATTAGCAACTAGCTTTCTATCCACTTATTGTGACACCTTTAGATGGTCGTTGATTTAACCATTTTTATCATTTTGACCTTATTTTTGGTCATTTTGATCCAAAAATTGAAACTAGAATGACAGCACTAACTACCTATTGACGATTCCTGAGATGTAACGCAATGTTACTTGCAAAATATTTGTGAAACGAAGGTATTGGGACTGAGTAGCCATTTTTTGACAATTTTGATCTTTTGGCCATTTTGACCCCAATTTAAAAATTGAATGGTTTCCATTTGATCCACTTAATATGACTCCTTGAAGGTCCATAACATAGTTCTGATCGATTATTTTAAGGAAAGGAATGTATTCCGACTGATTACATATTTTTGGCAATTTTGACCTTGTTTGGCATTTGAAACCAATTTGTAATTGGATGGCTTCCATTATACACTAAATAAGACTCAAAGTTTGAGGTAAATGGTCATGTTGTGATAGATTATTTGAAGAAAGGAATGCACTCGCGATTACCTATTTTAGATAAATTTTGACCTTTTTTGGCCCTTTTGACCCCAGAATTTATAAATTGGAATGGCTTCCATTATATTCACTTAAATATTGACTCCTTTGAGGTATATGGACATGTTCTGATAGATTATTGAAGAAAGACGGCACTATCGACTGATAGACCTATTTTGGACATTTTGACCTTTTTAGGCCAATTTTTTCCCCTAAAATAAAAAATGTATAAGGCCAACACCCCTACGTTGATTTACACCCCATGGTGGTATGACTCCACTAGGGTGGAACTTTGTACAAACACGCGTCAAAAATCAGATTTTGGTCCTTTGGCCGGCGTCTATACCCAAATTGTTCCCATCCCAGAGCCTGGTGTGGTTGCGGGGTAGTTTGCGGTGTGTGGCCAGTGACAGGTGTGGCAGGAGATATAGTCCGCCGTTTCATACAGTCCGGAACAATGGTGAACATAGGGCAATCGATTCCATTGACTCTTCACGTAACATTAGTTTTCAACGCTTTAGTCCGTTGTCGTCTATGGAGCCCGGACTGTGGTTCCTGTCGGACCATATCTCCTTCACACCGGCCTGTTTTCAGCGATCGCTCCCGTTGACTCGCTAGCGTAAGCCCACGCTGAAGCGCGGCCGCCCGCTCGTTAACATAATAGCAGGCAACTCTTTTGTCCTCTTTCATTTATGTCAATACATGGAAAGCCAGGGTGACATTTCTTTTCCCAATGGCAGATAACTCTTTGTAATAAAGTATTGGCATGTTATGTAATCCAGGATTCGGAGTCCAATATATTTATAAAGAGACTTTAAACCAGTAACTGGCAACCATACATTACATTGTTTGCGTTCCCGACATACAGTGCACAATACCATCGTACTGAATGTCACGTGGTTTTTGCCATGGGCTAAGTCATCCATAATGATTCACGCCGCCCCCCCCCCCGGGATGAGAGTACTCCCTGCCGAGATGGTCTTTGATGGTCCTATCCAAGGGGGTGAAACCCATTCAAACCCGTCGTCCGTGCTTGGTCGCTGACATTTTGAATATTGCACGAATAATTATTAGTTTGTGTCTTGTATACACACATATGTTCAATTCGATACAAACAATCGCCAAATATCGGTGTTGGATGTTGGGTTGCTATTGGGTGGTTAAATTTTGTCCTACCCATGGCCACACATACGAATGAATGACACATCAGACGCCTTGATTTAAATAAACCCCTCACGTAATACATCTTTTCACTAGCGCGCATTGCATTATTGGAGAAAAAGAGTATCGAGGGCACACTAATCCAGGTAAACTATTATTATACCTGGCCACCTCTAACACATACATTAATTTGTATCACTACCGAATTAGTGTATATGCAAAAAGGCGGCACCCCATTGTGGAAGAAGCGGAGGCAGCCATTGCTTTCTATTGTTGGTACTCTATGTTTTCTTGTGGTCGGCAAACATGCGAGACAGTGTATTTCTAAAGAATACGTCAACGTTTTGCCTCTCTATCTATATAGAACCTCTTTTTGTTTTTACAATGGTTGCCAAGTGATATAATTTGGATAATCTGCTTGTATGCATTTAGGGTAGTAGCTTTCCCTTCTCTCCTCCCTCTATGTTTGGACAAAAGACCTGACAGGATAAGGAATATAGCAGCGCCCTCAAATTTTAACTAGCTGCTAAATTGCCATTTTGCGATATGCGTGATATAAGACTCGGTTTTCATGTGTTATTCACGCTTTAAAAATTGCCATAACAGCTAAAACATGGGGGGGGGGGGTGAGTTCTAAGTAGCACCTCAGAACCTCTAAATAATAGCAACGCCACAACTATAATACTTCATACTTCTTCAAAATTTACATTATATTTATATTCACTATATTATGCACATGTCTTTCAATTTTGATGATCAGAGTTTACATAACAGAAGTGGTCAATTTGGCTATGGTTCCGAGCCTCATGGAAAATCTGTGGACTATTACACATCATACTAATTCTTGTGCAAGTAGTTCATGAATAACACCAGTGAGTTCTGTATACATATACTTTGTTCTGGTAGAGTAAGCAACAAAGGATATTATGCTTTTGAATATATGGCGTATGCTCTTCGTTTTCTATTTTATGGCACCCGGATGGAGAAAATTGTTAACCCAGGATCGGTGTACTTAGCTGTAGCGTTGAAACATCCCCTGCGTAGGTTAAATTGGTATACAGGGTCGAGGGAAAACATTGTTTATGTCCCGTTTTAGCATTACGGTATACACGTGCGTAGTGTGTATTACCGACATAACCATGGTAAACAAGTCCAAATGCCATCAAATATACCATAAAAAACTACTAGTCCAGCCGGTACGACCGGGCCTGCTGGATGAGTAGGTTGATTCCGATTTAGTACTTGCTAGTAGTATCTGTGAAGCCTAGGATGGCGAGGCATTTTTGCCGAATTTTCACGTGTTTTGACAACATGTTTTGCCCCTATTTTGCAGCCACATACAATTTCAATTTTTATTGCTGCTTTGTACTGTCTATGACCCTTGGGTATAAATTCGTTCAAAAATCTGTCGGGAAAGTGGTTTCCTTAATGTGTGGTCCCTATGGACCCCGTCAATACGGGAGTGAAACCCTTGTTAAAGTTGGGTTAAGTTATGGGATCTCTACGTCGGTGTCATCCTCTCCGTATTGTACTGGCTAAGTGGCCAGCAGGTTTTAGATTTCTCCGCAAAATTGACATAAACCGTTTAACCATAAGTCCGAACGCAGCAAGCTTGTTATTCCCACGAACTACCCAGGCAACATTTAAGCAAAATAACGTGTAACCTTTCAAGAACTATAGTTTCTGAATGTAAGGTTTTTTGACTCACACTGTATCTGCCCTTCTATGTTATACACCACAACCTGGCTGCCGTAACACCACTGGCGAGTGCCAAATTGTTTAAACGTTTTTCTATGGATAAGGAGTGTGAACTGCGCACTATGATTAGATTGGTGGTGATTAATTCCTTTGAATACGTGCTACACATTTGGTACTCGACACCCTCTAGGATCACAAATCTTAGTGGACTACTTTGTTCCTTGCATGGCTGAAAAAGTGCTTTAAAACGTCCTGCAAATGCACTAGTTATTTAAAGACAGTGATGAAATTTCATGATTTACTAGGAGACTGGTAGTTTTCCTCAAATCTACGTGGCATTTGACAGTGCATTTTTGAAGCAATTTACGCCGGAATCACAATTTCACATCGATTTTGCAACTTACAGGCTTTTGCGACTATAGAGAAATCTTGGGTTGCCGGTCTGAACCATCGTGCGAGTTGTGTTGGATTCTAACTACAAAAATTTCTGGTCTCATATGTTCAAAAGTTGGGTTTATGTTTGTGCTTTTAGCTGTACTTGGGGTATGTTGGTGTATTTCCTCTGTGAGAGTTTTTTTTAAATTTAAATGTTTCGTTTTTTTTGTGTGTGTGTTTTAACTGTGTATAAGTGAGTTAGTGGTGTGGTAACCGCTATGTAGCTTTACAACGTAAGATTGACCGATGCCGATGTGGTTTTTTCTTCTATTTTTTGCAGAAAGGCAGCAAGAAGTTGCTAACGATTTCTAGGCGCGTCAGCTTGGAAATGCTACCAGATTGCACGAACTCATCAACAGGCGTTACATTACGCTTTTAATGAGGTTTTGAATATATTCAAAGTAAAAATTGATTTCCCAGTATTGAAATAATTGTCCCAGCTGATATAAAGTGCTTTTCCTCCTTTAGTGTGTCGTTTCCGCTGTTTCCGTGGTTCCGTCTATACACAGTTTTAATCCCAAGGTTAGCACCGGGATCACGTCGGCCGCATACGGAATGTTATTTGGTGGCAACTACGGGTTCAACAGTGGGTTAATATATATTTTCCAGACTTGTTTTACATGCGAATACTTAAAGGAAATTCAATTAGCATATAAACAAGAAAAAAAACCCTTAAAGGTCCATGGGCCCGATTGCTAATAGCATCGTCCCAGAAGCCCAGATTTTACCGGAAGTGTTAATATTTTTGGTATCAGAAGAAAGCTACTATTTTTCTCATTTACCCTTGAGATCTTGATCCAAGACCTGTTTGGTTTGGAAGTTATGAGCGAAATGTGCCCCATTTTGGTCGACCAATATTAATTTTACACGTACTCTAACTATGGGGCTTAACAAAATCACGTTTTTTTTAAGCTCTCACAATCAAACGATTGGAATGTCGGCGAGAAACTTTACAGATGGGGTTTTGGAGTGAGGCCAATCTACCAAGATGAAAACTTCATACCTTAAATCGGCGCCCCCTTTAATAATCTGAATTAATTGGGTTTCAATATTTATTATATTTTCAGGCCTTCGTGCATGCGTATACTTAAAATAAAGACCCCAAAAAGTAACGGCACAGTTGAAGACCGCATTCTTCCCGAGTTTTTTGAAACGGATCTGACCATACTGGGTGACTATGTGACTATGGGGGATGTCCTTCAATGCTGTTATTTTGTTAACTCAAAACCGAATCGTGGAGGGGAATAACACTGGCTATAACATCGCTTCGGCATACCGGTTCCCATTGTAATATCTTTAGTTTAAGGGTTGGGGGGGGGGGGGGTGGGGGGGGGGGGGGGGGGGGGGGGGGGGGGGGGGGGGGGGGGGGGGGGGGGGGGGGGGGGGGGGGGGGGGGGGGGGGGGGGGGGGGGGGGGTGGGGGGCTGCTGAGTCTATATATCCAGTGGTGTCTATTATGAAAGTAGACATGGATGACATTTTATTCATTTTCAGAAAATGTCCGCAGTTTTATGCGCGGGAACAGAGAGTTATATGATTTTAATACATTTATTATGAAATTACACTTGGTTTTCCCCCTAGCCCCCCCGGATGGGGACAACAGAATTTGTTATATAGTTGGTTTTTTGGTCTACCCACCATAGTCCCTATGGTTGTACACACCCAATTGTTCTGATTCAATCAAGCCACTAACATTATAGGAGTAGCTTTCCGCTTGTAAATTTTACAAAATTTCAGTTGGCAGGGTGCTCATGAATGAAAGATCATTCTTGAAAGACATTGATGTGTGAAAGTGTGTGTGGTCACTTTCCCTAATTCATGGTTGTATATTGTAACCTTGTACTAATGTCTTCAGGTGCAACTTGAAAATGTGACACATTTCGTAAAATGGACACTGTGTTGGCGATATTGATCACAATTGAGCAAGAAATGTGTTCAGAATTTGCAGAAACACAACTATTGATATCAATTCATGTTTTGTGGGCCTAACCATGGTTTTTAAAACTTAGGGGGTATTTAGATAGCTGCGGTCTTACTTTTAATAAGCATAAAAGAAATACGTAAAGAGACACTGCCAACATTCAAAATATAGTGTGGCCCATCTAGATGTTTTTCAACTGATAATCTTGCATGGTTATAAAGCTTTTATCTTAGGCAGTTCAGTTACCTATTACGTAATTGGTGACCGATCTAACAGCACTGAACGTGTGTGTGAGTGGTGCGTAAGAACAAACACAATCTACAGAGATCATCAATTTAATTCAAAATAATGCTAAATCCCAATGTCATTCCCCCTCAATATGTTTGTTGCCAGCAGATCTTCCCTCTACTCTAAGAACGGAATCGAAAATAAGATGTAGGTTGGTAGCTATCGCGTGAGATCCCCTGAAAGATCATCTCACAAAATGAGCAGTTTGAGCACCTTTCAACGCCCCATTGGAACGCATGTCAACATAGACCACGCCGCTTGTCACCATTTTGATGAAGTTTAGCATTTAAGTTGACTAACGGTGACTGACGATGTGTAAATCCGAAGCGTTACCGCCTTCAGAGTGTAAGTTTTTTTGGAAGTTCTGATGACAGCTCAGCTGGGTGTTTGTTGATTGTGAACAGATTTGTGTTGCTGAGATATGGATTTTCTGGAAAATTCGCGATTTTTTTTCTCCACACTGGGGCGAAAATCTTTCCAAAAATAACAAATATGCTAGATTACCATATTGATCACAGAATTTTATGTATGTTTACAAAGCAATTTGTCACTAACAGCGCTCGGAAAAGAAGACTAATATGAGTAATGCTTAAAGTGCCACCAAGAAAAAAGCTTGCACGCCAAACTTGATGCTGAAATGGCAACACTATTGCGCAAGTGGCGCTCACGTGGCGGCGCTGTACTTTAATGCCACTTGTGATGTAAAGATCGCAAAATATCTAGTTTTGTTTTGAGTGAATATGATGTAATACATGTCTATATGACTTAAATTATGCCGATTGTGTCTTATTTTGGAAAGGAAAAGCCACTTTCGTAGCGCGGTATGGCTTCGATGTAGGATGAAGCCTTTATAAAACCATGCTTTTCCATTTAAATTGCCGAATCTTTACCCTTGTTTGATTAGACCTTCTGTTCTTGTCCTTATAGCAGGTCCCTCATTGCTTCTTGATGATAATGCTCCTTAATTACATTAGGGGGGGGGCAGGCAGTTATTTCACGCAAGAAATGAAGGATTTTAAACTTTTTTTTTTGGCTAGAACGGTTTGCATTCCCTCCTCGCTTCCGTTCAAAAATGAAAAGTTGAAAGCTCATTGTTTCCTCCTCGCTACCAGATTGCACGAACTCATCAAGAAAGGCGTTCACATTAACGCTTTTAATGAGGGTTGAATATATCAAAGTAAAAAATTGATTTCCCAATTGAAATAAATGTCCAGCCTGATAATAAAGTGCGTAATTCCCCTTGGTAGTGTGTGTTTCGCTGTTCCGGGGTCTTCGTCTAATACACAGTGTATACCAGTTAGCACGGAGATTCACGCGGCCGAAGTACGAAACATGTATTTTGTGAAATAGCGGGTTTCAGTGGGTTAATATATATTTAAGACGGTTTACATGCGAATACTTAAAGGAATTCATTAGCATATAAAACAAGAAAAAAAAAACCCTTAAAGGTCCATGGCCCGATTGCCTAATAGCGACTCGTCCCCAGAAGCCAAGATTTTACCGGACGTGTTAATATTTGGTCTCAGAACACAGCTTCTATTGTTCTCATTTACCGTGATATCTTAGAGCCAAAAAAAGGATGGTCTGCGTTTGGAATTCTGAGCGAAAATGTTGCCCAATTTGGGTCGATCCAACTATTGTAATTTACACAGTACTCTATGACTATGGGGCTTACCAAAATCACGTTTTTAGCTATCACGTCAACACGGATTGGAATGTCGGCGAGAAACTTTACCAGATGGGGTTTGGGAGTGAAGGCAATTCTACCAAGGATGAAATTCATTATCCTTAAATCGGGCCATCCCCCTTTAAATTAATATGAATAATTGGGCGTTTCCATATGATTATATATATTTTCAAGCCTTGCCGTGCAATGCTATACATTAAAATAAAGACCCCAAAAAAGTTAACGCAACAGTGAAAGACCGCATTCTCCCGATTTTGAAACGGATTCTGGACCATACGTGGTGGGTGACTATGTAGACTATGGGGGATGTCCTTCAATGCTGTTATTTTGTTACTCTAAAACCGAATCGTGGAGGGATAACCCTGGCTATAACATCGCTCGGCATACCGGGCCCATTGTAATTATCTTGAGTTATGGTTCTGAAGTCTAAACAATCCATTGGTTGATGATATTATGAAAGAGAAAGTGATGTGACATTTTATTCATTTCAAGGAAATTAAATAAAAAAAAACCCGAACGATATAAATTACTTTAATAATTTATTATGAAAACACTTGGTGTTCCCCCTAGCCCCCCGATGGGGACAAAACAGGAATTTGTTATAGAGTTGGTTGTTTGGTCTACCCACCATAGTCTACATGGTTGTACCACCCAATTGTTCTGATTCAATCAAGCACTAAATTAATAGGAGTAGCTTTCCGCTTGAATTACAAAATGTAAGTTGGGAGGGAGGTGCCTCATGAAGGAAAGATCATTCTTGAAAAGATTGATGTGTGAAGTGTGTGTGTAACTGTCCCTAATTCATGGTTGTGTGTTGTAACCTTGTAATAAATTGTCTGAGGTGCAACTTTGAAAAATTTTTTTTTTTTTTTTTTGTGACACATTTTCGTAAATGGACACTGTGTTGGCGATTATTGATTCACAATGGAGCAGCAAGGTGTCAGAAATTTGCAGAAACAAACAGACTATTGATATCAATTCATGTTTTTGTGATATACCAATGGTTTTAAACTTTTATGGGGGTATTTCGATATGATGCCGTCTTTAATTTTAAAGCATAAAAGAATACTTAAAGAGACACTCCACCATTTTAAATATAGTGTGCCCTCTAGATTTTTCTCAAAACTGATTATCTTTGCATGGTTATAAAACCTTTTTATTGGAGTTCAGTACCTATTACGAATTGGTGACCGATCTATGCACGAACGTGGGTGAGTGGTGCCGTAGGAGAAAACAAACACATTTCTACAGAAAATCATCAATTAATTCAAAATAATGCTAAATCCCAATGTCATCCCACTCAAATATTGTGTTTGCAGATATCTTCCCTCTACATCATTAAAACGGATCGAAAAAAAAAAAATAAGATTGTAGGTGGTAAGCTATCGCGTGAATACCTGATAAGCATCTCACAAAATGAGCAGTTTTGAGCACCTTTCAACGCCCCATTGGAAAGCGATGGTCAACATTAGCCCACGCCGCTTGGCACCACTAGTTGATGAGTTAGCATTTAAGTTGATAACGGTGATGACGAAAATGTGTAAATCCGAGCGTTACCGGCTTCAGAGTGTAAGTTTTTGGAAAGTTCTGATGGACAAGCTACAGCTGGTGTGTGTTGATTGTGAATCATGAGTGGGTTGCTGAGAGATATGGATTTTTGAAAAATTCGGATTTCGTTTTTTCCACAACGAAAATATTTCGAGAAAATCAATCAAGAGATGCTAGATTTACTATTGATCAAAGAATTTATGTATTTATTCCAAAGGCAATTTGATCACTAACAGCGCTCGTAAAAGACGACTAATATGAGTAATGCTTAAAGTGCCACCAAGAAAAAAGCTTGCACGCCAAACTTGGATGCTTGAAATGGCAACACTATTGCGGCAGTGGCGCTCACCACGACTGGCGGCGCTGTACTTTAATGCCAGTTGTGATGTAAAGATCGCAAAATATATGTTTGTATTTGATTGAAATATGAAATGTAATACATGCCTATATGACATTAAATATCCGATGTGTCGTTATTGTGGAAGGAAAGGCCCTTTCGAGCGAGGTATGGGTTCGATGTTAAAAAAACAAAGGGGGATGAGAAGATTATAAAACCAATTCATTCCATTATAAATCTGCCGAATTTTACACTTGTTGGATTAGACCTTCTGTTCTGTCTTATAGCAGGTTCGCCTTCAATTGCTTCTTGCAAGATAGTCTCATTATTACTTAGGGGACAGGGCATGCATTATTTACACCAGGAGAAATGAAGGATTTAAACTTTTTTTTTTTTTGGTCGAGAAAGGTGAATCTCCCGCCTCCTTCTTAAAAAATGAAAGTTTGAAAGCTCATTGTTCCCCTCCTCGCTTCTTGATGAAAAAGTTTCATTGTGCAACTCTCTCGCTTACAAATTTATTCGCATTCCCCTCAATTCCTTCATTCCCCCTGGCCGCAAATAATGACCCTGCCCTTAGTTAATTTTCCACGGGGGGGGGGGGCACTCCAACATGAAATCCAGAGGGGTGTAAGGCTAGCGATTTCAAACCGGAGGCATTCGGTAACATGGAAAAATAGAGGTCTTTGGGTGAAATGGCCCATAAATAGGTGTTAAAAAAGTCGAATTTTTCAAAAAGTAGGGCTATTGTGGCGCAATTTTCCAAATTCTCCAAATAAGAAAGGGGCCCTTGGGTGAGAGTGGCAACTGTAAAAATGGCTTTGGGTGACACGATGCTGAAAATGGTGGTTCTAAACAGACTATAACATTTTGGTCATTTTGATAAAAAATATGTTAAATTAGGTCAGAAATAACATTTCAACTCATTAGTACAAAGTTGTGTTTGTACAGGTAGGAAGAAGAAACGCATGGAAATTACAGATTGATAGCCTGCTAAACTCCTACAAAATGCAAAATTTAATAAAAAACTGCTCAAAATATGCTCATTTTTTGCAACAATATTGCAAATTAGGCTATGTAAAATTCATACACTCACTCGCTTCATAGTTGTGTTGGTAAAGGTTTGAAGGGCGAAACCATAAAAATTCAGATGACTCGCTTGTTAAACTTCTCACAAAAGTGCAAGAAAATAAAACTCTTAAATTTTGCACATTTTGTTTTGAAAATAATTATATTAGGCCATTAGAGCATTAATTAGGCTCACTTGGTTCATAATGATGTTGTTTATTGAATATAGCAAAAAATTCTGAAATTCAGCTTGGTTTGCATTTGATTTTAAAACAAATGCAAATTTGCTCATTTTTGGTCAAAATATGCTAATTAGGAAAAGTAGGCTATCGAATAGACTGTTGCTGCAAAATTTCTGTATATGAGTGTATTTAGAGAAAATCCTGCAAGTTGGAGAATGATAGTGTATAGTTTATTAAAGCAACCTTATAAGAAATGATTAGTTTCCTCTTTCATGAATAAACAGAACATTAAACATTTTTTCTCAAAAAAGTATTCAATATTAGTTGAGTAAATGGAGAGATAAATACTTAATGTATGGAATCTGTAGTTACAATATCAGGAACATACCTTAAAAAAATCACGTGTATCCCTTATCGGTTTAGATTCTGTACAATTTTTGTATGTTGAAAGGGGACACTACCACGGTGCCATGGCAAAATAAAGAAAATAAAAGCACTTGACCTTTGACACTTTTCTCCAATAGCTGTTATGTACGATAAAAAATTTGACTAAGTTTGCCGATATGGCCGATTTCAAAAATTCGAAGGTTCTGAGTTGCTGAAGAGTTTCTCTTTCACAATTACAATAAATTTTAAACCCAAGGATGCAGACACTTATTTTTACCTGAACTGCCATATTTATATACATTAGCCATTCTGAAAATTATTGCGCCCAAAATCAGCGCGCTTATGGGTAAAAAAGAACGATTTATAATAAACGTTGTCGCGACATGAATTCAGCAGACGATGCGGAAAAGTGCTGAACACAAGAAAACACACGCCAGGTATTCTCAAGGACAGGCACATGTTTGACGGTCTGTGACCTTTGTGTATATAAATGAGTGAGAGTATATGATATTCACATGTAACAGACGCATTTGTGATAAAAGTTACGGTAAACTTAAAAATAGACCTCAAATTACCCGGATGTTCTTTAGCTCTTATAATGCCCCTCTAGGACTTTGGGGTATGTATTTTATGAGGAAAATAATCCCTACCTATTGTTCCAATAGCCTAGACTATCCTTTGAGCGCAAATGAAGAAATTTCATATTCTGAAAATGGCCAGTGCCGCTTTAAATAATATAAAAACAGAAAATGCTTCTTAATGCGGGGAGGAATCTGCGCATGAAGGGTGCACACAGAGAAAAGTTAAAGCACTCAGAATTATGTAATTTTTACTTAATATTAAGATTATTCGGCCAAAAGACATTACAACTGACTGTTGTAAAATTTAGGATAAATATCCAACAATAAACCAGGATGTTTACACTTCGTATATGTAAATTATGACGTATTTATGTTAAAAAAAATTACTTAGTTACGAGGCAAAGGTTGTGCCCCACGAATCTGAAAAATGGCGTGAGCATCACCTGCATCGTTGCGGCAGTGTAAGTGGAGAACTCGGAATTGTGGTTAGCGAGCCGTGTTTGCGACGGTGGACTGGAAAAATTTGCCCGCGTTCCAAGGTAAGAAACAGCTTTTAGTTTCTCTCTACATACAAAATGAATTATACAGACACGAAGTGATTTAGCTAGCCATGACCAGGTACATGTGTATTCGGAATGATTGTAGCACGTCATGACTGTGACTGATGGGCACCTGTATCATAATTATGTGTATGGATTTATACATGTTAGACACAGACATGAAGTGATTTAGGTTCGCCTACATTGATTCGTGATTTACGGTCTGACCAGGGGGTCATGCTGTGACTGTGCATGGTGTATGGACCAGTCATGGCGACAGCTCAGGGCAGTTGTTCATTCTCAACTTCATTCAAGGATGACGTCATATTCATAGGACACGACTGATCCCTTATTGCGTTTCGGTATTTATTCGCATGCGTAAATACTGCAATCTGAAGTATGGCCACACGCCGGGGGGCACACGTTTATAGGGCAAGACATTGCGCAGTGAAGTCACCCTTCGAACTTGAGGCTCGCTCAAATGTATTATACATTGAGTATCATGCACTGCATAATGCATCCAACCTGAAGTATGAAAGGCGTGCGGTTTTTATACCAAGTAACTTTCAGTTGCAATGCGCTTCGCCGCTGGGTTGACTACGTGTGCACTGAAGTTGTACAAGTGTACGGTTCAAGTTACTTTGTACTTTAGAGTTATACGAGTGTGTTTTTTAACATCAGATATAGTCCATTTTTTTCTACTCCGTACAGTGTGTCATAAACCTTGACGCAGCTTTACGCACACGTCAAGATTACGCCGGTCTTTATGTGCATGAAAACACCACAGCTTTTAAGCCAGCGCGCATGGCTTACTGTGCGACCATTGAATCTCACGCTGAGTCACTGCACGGAGGTAGGGAAATGAGTATTTTTATAAACAAAATTTGAAAATTACGACTGCTTTTACACATGAAAACTGGGCATGCATCAATATATGCCGTCTTTGTGCGCTTGAGTAAAAAAACTCACGTTCCAGTCATGTCAATGTGAGCGTGGGTTTCTGATGCATCCATCAAAATCTTGCACAGCTGAAATGGCTTACACGCAAGCGTTTTAGCATTCAATTTACGTACCCAATCTGGCGCCCAAAAGACGAATTGCATTTTAAGGTGCGAAGTTCCACGTGCAGATACCATGGATCTCTCTGGTGATGTCATTTGTTTTATTCGCACGTTAGAATTAAAAAAAAAAACTCGATTGCTTATCTATGCTATGTTAGGCATGGATCCCTATGTACGTGTTACGACTGGCTGTTATACCGAACTGCTCTTGCAGCCCAACAAAGCGCCCCCAAAATTGGTGAACATAGTAGATGCCCCCAATTCCAAAAAGCCCCAAACAGGACTGAAATAAGGATTTCAAATCACGGAGCAATTTGTGGTTGTTTTAACATTATTGGCCCGGTCTTTACAAATGTACACAGTTTGTTTCAGAAACCAGGGGCATTCTGCCTTTTACAGGGGTAATTTGCCCTTGCCACTGCTATTCAAGCCTTGCCCCCAACTCTCTAACAATGAGTGCAAAAGGCACAAAATTTGATTTTATCAAGCGACGCAAGCCCAAAAATTAGAGGGTTATGCTTTTTCGAACAAAAGTTCAAAATTTTGGTAAAAAGGGTCCTTTTTTTAAAAAAAACTTTTTCCAGTTTTTTAATTTTTGGGGAAGTCCCTTTTAAAAAAAATGCCCCTGCCCCTAAAAATAATCCTGGTTACGGCGGCCTGACAAAAACCCTTAAATGCAATGTCAGGGGGGGGGGGGGGGTGCCGAGGCATTTTTGAGGGGCGAATTTTGGGTCCTCCATAGACCGCTGTACAAAAGTTCAGTTCATTTGGGGGGGCTGTTGTAGGGGGGAGGTGAGTAACTACAAATGGAAGTTTCACATTTTCTAGAGGTTGCCAAGGCAGCATGTTCAGCACTTACAATTTTTTTTCTTTGAGAGATACTTTGCATGCCCACAATAAACGAGTACTTCCTAGGTATACATGGTCTCAAGACCGTAATTGCATAATGGGCACATGTCGCACTGGTTTCTGACAGGCCCTGGCAGCATGCTCGTACATTCTGTGTTTTAGGATCTTGGAGGTTGTTGCCCAGGCGACAGTAAACATTGTTATCAGTTTCCGCCAAAGTTTCAAAACCATTATTAAGTAAATTAAATTGAACATTATGCAAATTGAATATTAGGTAGATATTTAAAGGAGAGAGAGAATACCTATGTTATAAGAATTATTGACGTACAGGTAATTGCCAAAGATACTTTTGACATTTGGATGAAATGATTGACAAGTTTGTCTTGTGTTTTTTCTTTTAACTACAGTTGTCAGCAGATCCCGGCAGTAGAAGCTAGTAGAAGATTGGGTACAGCTACAGAAGGGGTGGTTTACACAATGGTAACTGCATTGAAGAAGGACCTGACCAAAATATGCTATGGCAAAATGGTTGACAGTTAAAGCCAAGAAGAAGCTACACCAGTGTTCAATGCTTTAGCTGAGGTAACTGATAACCATGAGTGCAGGCAGAGTGATGTATTGAGTCCATCCAAAATGCACCGTTTAGGGAAAGTTCAGGATGAATTGGTATTCTGCCACCACACTCAACAACATCCAGTTTTTATCGCTGCCAATTCATAGGGTTGTGGTAAATAAAAACATTGCTTCAAATTTCACCCCAATTATGGTCATGATAAAAATCCTTAAACTACAACACAACATTCAATTTAGCTAATTAAACCACAGGGTGCTAGAAGCCACTTTAAAGGAATCTTGGTCATGATCATGAAATCTGTTGTGTCTAAACTTCTTGAACTCTGTTTATCCCTAAAGTACTGATATATGTGCTTACACAGTAAAGTATAGGCACATGCATTACTTTGCATTATGGGATTGGTTTTGAAAACACCTTGAGGTGGGTCTTATGAAATAGCTTAACCCTATAACTGATTTCTCTCACAGCCAGCACGCCGTGATTGTTGTTGTTGCGCCAAAACATTGTAAAAATTTGTAAAAAAACTGAAAAGTTGCATGTCTCTAAATATTGCATCGACAGTATCCAGAACCTACGACGATATGATTAACCCCTGGATGGTTCCCAAAACTATGATAATGAATCCCGAATGAAGTGTTATGCTCATTATAATACTTGGGCACCTCAATTATGGTTATGCTGGTTTTCAGAGAATCAACGGGTCTGCTGGGTTATAAATAGAGTCTGTGTGTGATAACATAGTATAATTGTATGACACTAGTTCCTCAGTTATTCATTCTTGGAGGTTTTCAGCAACCATTGAATACAGCGGGATCCGATTGTATTAAAAAATTCTCTTATGCAACAGTAGAGTTCTAGCTTGAGCATTTCATAGGTATAGGTAAGTAGCCAAATTACCATTGAACTGTACAAAAATCTCATTTTTTAAAAAACATTGGGTTGTGCTCTTCAAAAGATGTTCTATTATTGCTTTAATTTCCTTTAATAATGGCCTTCAAACCAGTACTGAAAATTTTAGCCTGAGATAGCTTACACTCCTGTCCCAAATGAGTTTGATCCATAAAGTCACCACAAGTGGACAATTTACGCACAGTTTGGCTTACACTATAGCCAAAAGCTGGATGGGACTATTTAACTCAAAATTTGCATCGTGCATTTTTGGGAATGTTTCAATTTGAGGAAGGAATTTGAAATTTGACCATGATCGGATACCTGTCTTATGAGTATTTCAAAACCATTTTCAAAAATAGATGCAACTTGAGGTGAAAAAAAAATATGAAAGATCTCCTTTTCCTGAATAGAATAGAAATGATAAAAAATATTTTAGACAAGGAAATCCACTTTCACATGCAAAAGGTTAAATGTCAAAAAATTCGGCCAAAAAAAAAAAATGTTGATTGTACATAGATGAATTTTTTTTAGTGGGGCGGTCGGTCGGAAAAAACTTTTTTTTTTCTTTTTTTTTTAATGTCAATAGCAAAACTGTATTGAAACATGTGTTTGTATTAATAAGGTAATCAAACATAAAAATCAGTGATCTACTCAAAAATGCATCTTTGTACATTATGACACCCAACTAAACCATGCTAAGAAACTGTTTTTAAACATCATTTTTTTTACATTTTGATGAAAGGTAAAATGAAAAAAAAAAAAACTTTTTAGGAATTTTCCAAAATTAGGGTCGGTATTCTTTTGCCACAGAACAGGAAAAAAAAACTTTTCCTGATTTCCAGAATTAGGGTCGGTCGGGACGAGGACAACAAAACAATTTTTTTTTTGGGGCCTTAGGGAAAAATATGGCATTCCCACAACTGACTTTACAGGGCCCTGCACAGGAACTAAACATTTAACCCATATTATTTGCATGGTTGTTGTTGATTAATTCATGTGTGATCTTGTGTTGTGATTATTGTGTTTCTTTCAACTTCTAAGGTATGTCAGCACTTAACCTTGTCCTAAAAGCAGAAGTGATCAAACTCCCAACTGTTATGTGATGATGAAGAGATTTGCTGCTGGATGGAATGTTTCATCACAGGTGTGACTATTTGTGGCTCTCACTTTGTAGTATTTAAAGGGACAATAAGGACAATTTCCAGGGATATACTTAAATGATTGGTTGTAGAACCCCTACCAAAACGTTGAGGGATTTGTGAACAAACAGTGGAATTCGATTGTAATTGCCTGCGGTCCTAATCGCATACAGAGAAGCATGCTTGGATTTTCTATCATGCACGGAACGAAAATCTTTTTATCGCGTTAAAACGCCATTTTTTACCGTTCACGTCAGTGTTGATTTGTATGTATTGGTAAGCATTCTAAATGAACTTACGCAGAAATGTTTGAAAAAATGCAGAGCTCCTTTTTAGAAATTTCTTTGTTACTGGTTCTATCCTTTTACTCCATTGAATCAGGCCCGTACGCAAGGGGGGTAGCTGCAGGTGCAGTCAGCACCCCCAAATTTCCACAAAAAGGGAATAAAGGGCCACTTAAGTGTTAAGCTGATTTTTTTTTAAATTCCAAAATTAGGAAAATTTGACGATTATGAAATCAACTTTTTTTGTGAGAGATGTTCAAAAAGACAAAAAAATGAGCATTTTTTGTTGGGGTCGGTCCATTTTACAAAAAAAAGTCTACACCCCAATAATCCTGAGTACGCCCAGATTGACATTTGAATGTGAAAAGCATTGCATTACATTACATAAAATCCTTCATACAAATTAAAATAAAAAACTGATAAGGTTATTTTTATTGATGCCTCAAACCCACTTATTTTATGTATTGGAAATAAAATTATAAATAGAAATTTGTTACCACGGTGACATTTACATTAAACCATAGGGGCCGGGGGGGAGGGAGGAAAGGAGGCAGTTTCAGCTTCCCCCTTGTGGGATCTTGACAAAATTTCAGGTGTGTTTTTGCGTGTTAAAACTATGTTTCTATGTAAAATCTTAACTTGCACATTTTTAGAAATAAATGGTTGTCCACAGAGGGTATGGCAGGCTTGCTATATGTCCAATAATTCGAAAAAAATTGGTTCTTCGATGGAAAAACATGGTTTCGCAACTGAAACCACCCAGTTTCTTGAACGAAACCTGTTTTCTTTGATCTAAAAACCAACCTTTCGTGAAACCTAGCACCTATTTTTTGTTTATGATTCACTTAGCTATGTACAAGGAAAAGGTTATTTTCAAATTTCAGTATTCTGATGGTGCATCACTGTGACCCATAGGCCACTGTGTTGTTGCGGTTGAATTTCTGTCCGTTTATGCAGACAGAACAATCCAAAATTACAAAATTTCTTCACAGAGTAGATAGATATGACGTACTATTAGGCACACATAGATCTACTTAGGCCAGCGTCAGGATGATATAAAATTTTAAACGTTTGAGGTAAGTGTGGGGGTGGGGGGTGGGAGAAGGCGGTGGATCATGAAAAATAATCCCCTTAATTTCCAGGATACAAAAAAGCAACTATTTGTTTTGGCTTTTTTCGCATCATTGTACACTAAAAATTTAAACTGATGGTGTTGTAAGTTAAAGCAATTTATTAGCACTTTCTTTAAGAGCGCCACCATTTTCAAAAAGAAATTGAGATTTTACACGGTTGCATGGTTAATGGCTTAGAGTAAACCATACCGTGAATGGTGACGCTCGAAATGTCTGTGTCTCACAAACGAAGGAATTTTGTAATTGGAATAAATTAAATCGGGATCCCAAAACGGCCTCCAATGTGAAATAGCCGCGAAAATGGCATGGCACCATGTACGTGTCTCCGCTCATCCATTAGCTCTTCTGTCGGTTCAGGCAAATCAAAGTTAGAGGTTATGTTCTTGAGGTGGCCAAGATTATCATGGTATGGACATAAAGTAGCAATTCCAGCTCTGCTGTTAAGACCAATCTGGGATCCAAATTCTTATTACAAATCGCTTATTTTATGGATACATACGCATTCTCGTCGCAGGTTAGTGTCCTAGACAATCACCAAAGTAACTGTGCCAAAATATCAAATTTGAAATTGGGCGGCGCTCTTCAAAAAATTTGTCATAATTTGGCTGTCTCTCACCACTCAAAGACCCCCATTGTTTTTTTTAAAAGTGCCCCAATTTTCCAAATTTGAGATTTTTGCCATTATTGTTGGCGTTGGTTTAACTGTCTAGTTAAAAGTCTACGCTGCGAAACGGTTAATACTCCAAAAGGTGTATTGTCGTATAAAATAAGCGATTTGGTAATACATCGAGATCCTAGATTTCATGAATGGCAGAACTGGAAACGCTAAATTTCTGTCGTCTATTATGAAAATTACCTTTAACTGACTTGCTGAACAAATGGAACAACTAATGGATGAGTTGTAGGTATTTCATGTTGGAAGGCTGTTTCCAGCCGCTGTTGAATTATTTATCGGTATTTAGTGGCGGCGGCCAAGAGGGGGGGGGGGAGGTTAGGCTTTCCCCCTGAAGATTTTTTTACTGGTATCAGCATGTGTAATTAGTTATGTGAAAGATTTGAAAGATTAATTAAATTTTATTATATTGTGATTTGATTTTATGCATTATGTCTACATGGCATGGGTAAACCACCAAATGGTCAAAGTATAAAATATATGTAGGAATTATTTGTCACCGACTGCCCTTTGGTGAATATAGGGAGGGTCCAAGTAGACACAGGCTAATTTTCTCGGAAACGAAACTATAAGATTTCAATTTTTTTTATCATAGTTCCGCAACTCAAGTCTTCAATTACAAAAAATGACAACAAATATTGTGTTAAAACTCCTGACACTTAAAAATCCGGGTCCACAGGAACCAGATTGGAAACCCCACCTTTACCGTAAGTGTTAATTTTGTAGACCAGCCATGCCACTGAAAATCTGGTCAGCTTACCTCTCAAGATTGGGGACATGTTTGATGAAAAACATTTAAATGCATCATTTGAAAGTCAAAATTTAAATTTGTTAGGGTCATGTTAATCTAGGAACTTCTTGTTGCACCTTTTTAAGATTCAACTTTTAATTTGGAAGTAAAACTTCTATAGCACTTTTTTATGAACAAATTAGAATTGATGGTTAGAATTGGTTTATTCCACCATACTTGACGGTTTTTTTTTAAAGTTGTGTGCACATGAGGTATACTCAGAGTGCTATTTTTAAGGGATATAAAATTCTAAATTGATTTAGGAATTAGACTTTAAATAATTCTTTCTTTATGCGTCCCAAAAAAAAGTTATGATGGTTAGAATTGGGGGTATAAACTCTTAACCCTCGTCTACCAAAGGAAGAGTGCTTAATACCCCTTTTAATTTTTTGCCCCTAATTAACAGTCAAATAGTAAAATTCTTTTTTAATTTCCCCCCCCCCAATTCAACAAATTGAGTACACCGTCACCTCATGGATTTCTTCTTTTTGGTGTATTGAAAGATATCTGAGAAACGAAATCCTTGAAAAGTGGAGCTCATGTACTCTTCTAGATTACCTTGCAAAATGTGATCAGAAAAAATGCACCATTGCCTCTAATTTAAATTTACAGGGGGTCAAAAATGGCTCAAAAACCCTTGGACCATACTTGGGGGGGGGGGAGTGGGGATTATCCAAAAAGTAAAAGTGATATAACTTCCAAATTTGGGTTTGGTGATGTGAAAACGTAAATACTACCCGTGTTGTTACCCATTTTTATACTTATATCGTTTCAGTGGAAGAGATAGCTGTCACAAAAAACAAAAAGTCAAATTTCACCTTGATTTGACCCCCTAAAAATCAATGTCCGACCATTTTTCACCAAATTCTGTTTGAAATATGGTTAAGTGGGGCCCCTGCTGAAGGTGGGACAAGTTTCAACACTGTCTTATGTGGGTAAACAGCTTCAAGAATCTAACTTGCAACAATCTCAGACAAAAATCCCATTGAAATTTACACAGAATCGAATTTGCAAGCCGAGTTATTCAAGGTGCAGTTAGTTTAAGACTTGGATCAAGTTAGACCTTGTAGAAATCCTCTATGAAATTAATTATAGCAACTATTAGTACCTGATCTAGATATGACCAAATTCAGCTTGGGTTTTTTTGGTAAGAACCTCATAATACTTTAGTGATGCTAATTGAATCATATAGTAAACAGTGAACGTGCCAATAATTACCCAGTTCGCAAAAGTTTGAGTTCTGGTTTTCTGTGTGTGCTTCAATGGGAATTCTTTCAAAACTGAATACATGACGTAGGGCTTTTTGAAGAACACGTTACTTATAGAAGACACTTAAACCCCACATGAACTTCGCAAAATATTAAGCAACCCCCCTCAAACTATTTCAAGCATAATTTGTGTGGTGCAGAATGTCCGACATTGGTTTTTAGGGGGCCAAGTCAAGGTCAAATTGGACCTTTTTTGCGTTTTTGGACAGCTATATCTCTTCCAATGAACTGATATAATTAATAAGATTGTGCACAATGTAGTATTCAAGATTAGCTATCACCAACCAGAAAAAAATTTGGAGTTATATCACTTTTACTTTTGACTTTATCCCCCCCAAAAAAGAAAGGTTTTTTTGAGCCATTTTTGACCCCCCAGTAACTTTAAGCAAGGCGCCTTTTTCTATCAAAAACCATAAGCATAAATTATACATGTACATTGTTTTGATTTTATCTTAAAAGTTGGTGTACTCCTCCCCCCATTTTCTTAATTTATACCTATTATGCTGTTACTCTAGCCTCCATCTGTACAGTCGAGAGATAAATAACAAATTTCCTACAGTTGACAAAAATTGTTGGTCCATGGAATATTTACTGTAATTTTTGATTCTTCAACTTAGTTTAATTGTATTACGACTGTACTTGTTCGGTGTTGTAATGAAGTAGCCCACTATATATGAAAGCCAACCATCAAGACTGTATGATACTGCTATATAGAGCTGTGTGATAATGGATAATTAAGATAACGACATAAAGATGTCTCTTACAAACTTCTCTTTATTGGCCTCAACCTGTGTAAGTGGGTATGTAAACATGTGTCAGTAAGGCCTAAAGAACCCAGGAAACCGGGCAGAACCGGGAAGGCCTGAGTCACTTTCTAGCATAAGAAATAAAATATACAAATTTGTAAGCGACGTCCGTAAGCTTGAAATTCTGAATTGACATTTCTGGATAGCAGACGACTACCCCGATCTTGACGTGCGAGGGCACTGTTCTTCATATAAGCTCCCTGATAGTCGTTGTTCGGAAATGTTGACGTACTCTGAAAATTTCCGTGTTTACATTTATAGGACTTCACTGTTCTTGCCTGTGGTCCACGGCAAACCTGGTGGATCGAGTAGCTGGGAGTTGTTGTTGAGCACTTGACAGTATAGTAACCAGTAACCAGGTGAAAATAGACCATGGCCAACTTACCAAATACCCCGAACCTTCTCCCATGAATAAATGGGATGAGGAATAGATTGGAAAGTTTTGTAAAGATGCCTGGGCTGACTACCTAATTGCAACTGAATTAAATAGAAAGATAAGACAAATTCATGTTGCCCCACCGTTGCGTCTGTGATGGGACCGAGTGCCGCAAGCGCTGAAGAGTCTAGCTTTGCCCAAGCAACTTAAAGATCGCAACTGTAATTCTAGATAGTTAACACAGGCATTTTGCACCACTAGAATGTGTTGTACGACAGATCCAATTCCGCATCAAGCGAACAACCACAATAGTCCATCTCCCATTATTTCAACGATTGCGCAGACCTAGTGGAGGCCATGCAATTTTTATGCACTCTGCTTGATGACATGATAAGGGATCGCCTAGTACTTGGCTGTCAGGACAAAGCGGCAAGAGCGCGCATTTTTAGACAGAAAGATGCTCACTCAGACAGCCCATTGAAGCCTTAGAAATTAGTGAAGCAACACAACACAGCTCAAACAAATGAGTGGTGAGCGTGAGCAAGTTCACTATGCTGGCAGTGGAACTGCATCCAAGAATAGGTCCAGAAAGGACAGAAAGGTGGAAAAATAGGACCAACCATCTGACAGCAAAAATGGAAATGATGACAATTGCAAGTATTGTGGGGAAAAACATGCACGAAGGAAATGCCCTGCATATGGAAACAAGTGTCAGGAATGTGACGGCATGAACCATTTGAGTCAGTTGTTTCTCCAAAAAGAATAGGTTGTACACCAAAATAGAATATGAACCCAGCTACAAAGAACGTATTAAAAAATAACGCACAAGTGGAAGTTATGCGCTGAAGGAGGAAACGACAAACTCTTTGCACTTATGAACGTTGGAAAGAAGCAATGCCAGACACTTACCAGCATTTCCGCTAATTTCAGGTGGCACCATGTAATGTGCTAAATGTATCCAGTGTACCTACAACTTGTAAAATCAAGCCTACAAAGAAAATTCTTGTCATTACAACAAGACAAGAAATAACACCATCTTGAGTGAGCTAACACAAATGGGTCAATCCCTAAAACAATAAGCGCTACCGTGTATATTTTGTAGTGGTTGAAAGATGATGTCAGTGGACCATTACTAGGATGGACAGCTATAAAAATATGCGCTAGTAAAACAGGAACCATGTACAACATCATGACAGAAAATTCACCGGAAGAAATAACGGTCCATCAGGAACATGACTGTCCATAGAACCACAGATCGATCATCAGAATAAACAAGCAAATGAGAAAACCACACTCACAATGAAGATTTGACAGCAGAATTTCCAGAAGTGTTTTGCAGGACTGGGAAAACTTCCAGGGCAATACAACATAGAAATAGATATCAGAGGGTTATCAACCGGTAGTTCATGCACCTAGAAAGGTACCGGTGTCACTTAAAGACAAGTGAAGAAAGAACTTTTACCGCCTTGACAGGAAAGCTAATTTTCACCAATTAAGTGACGCTCCCCATGGGTTAACAGCAGTGATTATTGACAACCAAACAAACCAGAATCTGTTTGGACCCACTTGACTTGAACCGTGCAATTAAGCGCTGCCACTACCCTATGCCAACAATTGAAGATGTCCTACCGGACTTACACAATGCCAAAATCTTCAGTGTTATGGATGCAAAAGATGGGTTTTGCCAAGTGGAGTTAACACCAGACAGTTCCAGGTATACAACAGTCAATACAGCCTTACGGCAGTAAAGTGTAATGAATGCCCTTTGCTTAAAAAGTAGCCCGGAAGAATATCAGCGTAGACAGGACCAAGTATTGGAGGGGTCCTACAAGGAGTCAAGTCGGTAGCAGATGACATCTAAATTGGTAAAGGTTACACTAAGGAAGAAAGCAATAGAGAATCCCCAGTCAGAACACTAAGAAACCAATGAAAGTTGCCAGACAAACGTTTGAAACGCACAAGGACAAAGCCAAACTAGGGTTAACGGAAGTTAACTTCATTGGACATGTCATCCACAGACAAAGGCCTGAAACCTGACCGCCAAAATACAAGCATTTTGGCCCTCCGAAGCCGGAAGATGTCACCGGAGTACGGAGGATCATCGGTTTTGTGAATTATTGAGCTTTTTTGCCCATATTGATTGATCTGTGCGAGCCCCTCCGCAAGTTGACATTAAAGGAACTGCATGGCACTGGTTGGATGAGCATGACAAAGCGCTGGAGAGTATCAAGCAAGCAAAAGTGACAGAGCATCCTGTCTTAGCATATTAACAAATACGTACCGCTTACCTTGCAGACTGACGCATCGCAAACCTGTTCTGGGCGCTGCACTCATGCAACGTGGCCAGCCCGTAGCATTTGCAAGCCGTGCTTTAACGTCAGAGCTCGTTATGCTCAAATCGAGAAAGAACTGTTAGCAGTAGTTTGGGGTTTGGAGCGTTTTCATCAGTATACCTATGGACGCAACGTACTTGTACAGTCCATCATAAGCCCTTGGAGATAATCGCAAAAAGGCCATTGTACAAAGCACCAGAGACTCCAGACTCTAACTGTTGAAGATTCAAAGTATTATGCAGTGAATCAAGATAATCCACCGCAGGAAAGCAACAGTTTTAGCCGATACATTGAGCCGTGCATATCTGCCAAGTGAAGAATCATCATGGACCAGGAAACAGAACAAGTCAACATATTGCAGAATCTGAAAGTATCAGAACCAAGACTTGACGAGATACGTCAACATACACCGAAGGATGAGTCCTATGCAGAGCCTCACGGATGTTATTTTGCAATGATGGCCATCAGCATCTATGAAGTAGCCAGCGCAGTTCCATACGTCCATTGCCGTGATGGAACTTGCTGTTCAGAGACATCATCTGCAGAGGAGAGAACCATCATACCCAAAGCCTGAAAAGATATGTTGGACGCATACACGTTCTCACCGTAGGAATTCAGGCTGCACACGCAGAAGCACAGATGTGTATACTGGCCACAGATGAGCAAAGAGGTGAAAAACTTCATAAAATGTGAAATCTGCTGCATTTATAACAACAAAATCCATACAACAAGCATCCAAAGAAACATTGAAATCACACGAAGTACCAACGAGACCTTGGGCTAAAGTCGGAACGATATGTTTTAATTTTGATGGCGGGACTATCTCTCACCGTAGATTATCATTCTGGAGTTTTGGGAGGTAACATCTGATGACACTACAAGCTCCACGTCATACAATAGTGAGAAATCTCTTTCATAGATATGGGATTCCTGATACAGTCATATCCGACTCAGCTATGCAGTACACAGACGTAGTTTCAGAGATTTCCAAAACATGGAAGTTCCACCCCACTTCACTCGCCGTTATCACCAATGTAATGGAAAGGCTGAAGCAGCTGTTAAAGCTGCCCAAATCCAGCCAAGAAAAGCAAAAGCTGCTAACAGACCATGATCCCTATCTAAGCCATCCAGATATCCACACCCCAACAGTGGCAATGGACACCAGTCCTGCTCACGACTAATGCAAGATACGCACAAAAACATTATTGCCGACCAGTGACAAGCTACTTGAGCCCAGCTGAACAAAATGTGATAAAGCAACAACAGCAAAACAAAGAACAAGCCCATTCTACATAAATCGCCAAAGACCTGTCTAACTAAAGCATGGGGACTTGTGTAACGCTCCAAAACCAAATAACTATTGCAAAGTTTGGAAAAAAGCTGTTGTTCAAAAGAAAGTAGCCCCAAGATCCTACGAAGTCACAACATAATCAGGAACTACTTGCGCCGCAATAGAAAAACACCTCGCACAATCTAGTTGAAGACTTCGAAGCACAAATCCTAAACGGAGGAATCAGATGATGATGACATTGATTTGTCACCAGCCGTCAACAACATCCGTCCCGTCAGACAGTGAACACCCCAAGAGCCAACACAAGATCAGCACAAGCAGCTCAGACAACCAACTGTGTTCACCCTCACCGGAGGATCAGCAGAAAGCCTGGCTACCTCACCGACTATGTGACCAAATACCAATTTTCACAAGATATTTAACAAAAGTAAAAAACACAACTAAAAAATTAAAAAAAAAACCTTTTTTGTTTAAATTTCACTTGAATTCAGCAAGTGAATTTCTATTTCATTTGTTTAAAGGTGTTAAAAGTTAAAGCACAATGGACATTGTGTGCTAACAGTTTTGCATAAAAAAAAAGCTGAAGGAAAGGAAAGTTAGAAAGTAAATGTGTAAATTAAGAGTATTCCTAGTAGGCTCGGGAAAGCATCATTTAGTTTAGCACACACATTTACATGCACTATTGATTACAACATGTTTGTACAGAATGTATACATCTGCGAATGGACTATAACTGAAATGAGAGCATATCCACACTTCTCTGCAAATGTGTTAATTGAGTTTAGTGAAACCTCATAAATGCAATGTGCCCTGCAAAGTTTACTTTGTTTGCAAAACAATCTTTAGTGGTGCAACATAGCATTTTAAATGGTTTGAGATTATTATATTTAAAATTATGGCCATGATAATCATTGTGTTTTAGGATTTCACGATTTGAATAGATAGATGTGAATGGGTTTGCATGCAACACAAAAAGGGCAGAATAACCCCTCTTTAAGCTACCCTTCACTGAGTTTGGGATAGTTATCCTTAAACTAAGTTTAAAAGTTCTAGTAAGGTTAATATGAATGCAAAGAAAGTTGACGCGTTTTACTTTTTTAAGTTAAGAATATCTTTGGACCTTTATGAAGGAGACAGAAGTTGAGCATCACCGTATTTCATATGAGATCATTTATTATTAACAATCTTGATCAGAACAGTTTGCAAGCAGAAGCCTTAAGCTGACTTAAAATACAGTGTGTATACATGCCTGTAAAGCTGACCTACATAACCTTATTGCATCCCAAATGTTTGCAGATTTACAGAAAGAGAGGTAGGGTTAATGATTTTGGCACCACTAATATTGTAACCAACCAGCAAGACTGTATGATACGGCTATATAGAGCAGGTGTTATAATGGAGTAAAGTAGCTAAATACGATAAAGATTTCTCTACAAACTTCTTCTTTATTTGCCTCACCAGGTAGTAAGTGGTATGTACGTATTCTGATACTAATAAGAGCTGTGATTGTATAAAAATGGATCAAGTGTGCCATGTGTTTTTCTCTATGGTAAGAAAACGGGTTTACCGCTGCATGTTGGGTAAAGACAAAACATACTTAAATTGTGTATCTTTACACACCTTTGTGTAATTTCACACATTTTTGATGTACGTATAGAACCTCATAGACTTTTAGGTAAAATTTACTTTAACAAGAGTTAAGTAAAAATACCTTATACATTAAGTAAAAAATAACAAAACAATTAAGGTAACAATTACATATAGTTGAGTCAAAAAACTATTACAGAACAATTAAGTAAATAAATAGCAATTATTAATATTTTACATAGAAGTAAAGTATTTTTTACCTACAACTGTTTTAATTTACAAAATGGGTGTTAGGTAAAATTTTTACACAACTGTTATGAGGTTCTATCTTACCATAGAAATGAAGTAAATTTACATAACTGTGTAAGATTTCTCTGTGTGTGGTGGCTTTCGAATGTAACGGAATGTCGCAATGTTTGCTGTTCAGACACGTGTTCATCATAGAAAAATTGATAACCACACTTAAAATTCAATTTGGGTTAATAAAAACGTGTCATATACAATAAGGAATAATAGAAAGTGAGTGGGATTATTTGAATTGGCCCATTGAAGTTTTCTAATTTTTTTTCTTTATGCCTATATTGTACTACTTTGGATTGGATGAAGTTCACAGGAGAGGGAGGGAGAACATCCCTCATGATTCTTGTTTTTACTACTGGATCGGCCGGCTGGATCGATAACAAACCACAACACTTTACTAGATAAAAACAGACTGAACAGAAAAGTCAGCGTGGTCCATTCCTATGTGCAATTTTTTACTAAGTTTGGCAAACGCTTCATTTGAATTTAATTTTATTAGCATCTACACTGTGCGTGTGTGGAAATTATTTTTTGCTGGCCTCATAAAAGTCATTCCAGGCACGGTGGTGTCATTTTGGGTATCAATAGAAAGAAAAAAACCAGAGCTATTATCTATTGGTACCAAAATAAGGCATCTGGACATTGTGACGCCATCCTAGGTATGTTGGTACTTCGTTTTCTCAAAGGGGGGTTGTTGCCAACCCCCTATCCATTTTCCAGATCATACTCCACCTATATCCGTTTGTGTGCTTAATTTTGCACAGAAAAGGAGTTGACAAAATGTTAATTGGTAGGGTGTGAAAAAAGTAGTGTGATTCCACCACCCTTTGGCAGACTGGGGCTAATTTCACCTTTGAAGCATATTTCCACCCTCCATCCTCAGGACATTGTGTTAGATCAATTCTTTCAGGTTAAATGGTGATGGCCCGATTTAGTATATGAAGTGTTCATCTTGATAGAATATCTTTTACATCCCAAATCTCCATCTGTAAAGTTTCAAGCCGACATTTTAATCGTTGTGATGTGAGAGCCTAACATTGTTAGAACAAAATAACGTTTATAACGGTAGCAACCGGTGTGAAGCAGTATAGTCCGGGGCTCCATAGACGATAACGGAAAAAACCGTGAAACTAATGTTGCGTACAGAGTCAACTGAATCGATTGCCCCTATTGTTCACCATTGTGCCCGAACTGTGAGTACGCGCCTGACCATAGATTACTTCTACACCGGAATCCCAGCTGTCAGTATTCTACTGTTTAAAACCCGGGGGGGTGGGGCACTTTTATTCAAAGGCAGGCGGATATGGCGCGTGAAAGAAAACGGCGTAAAAAGGTGTCTTTTTTTCCAAACAGGCAATGTACGACGCGTCACATTGATTAGGTGTCAAAAACATAAAATGTGGAAAAAGGATAAACCAACCGCTTTTGTTGTTTTTTATTAACCTGAATTTTCGTGATGTACGTGTTAGGGTATGTGACTCAAATTAAGGAGAGATAAAGATATTTTTAAAGTAATGCCAGATAATAAAGGGTATATTTACGTACAATGCATTGGTTACTTGTTTATAGGGTAGCAAAACGTGAACAAAAATACTTCTTAGTGTAGCAAAAGCAACAAAATACTTGTTTAGAGCATATTTTTATTCGGTGGAAATACAAATTGTTTTGGGGCGCATTTTGTAATTCCGTGTTCACGGCATCATATCCACCTTTGAATACAATTGGCCCCGAGGTTTAAAATATGGTGCATCGTAAGAAAGTAAATTTTCCTGTATTTAAGGATTCCTTGAGCATTTTAATGACTTTAACATATTATTTAAAACTCCGGGAAAACTTTATCCCCAAATGAAAAGGTGCACATTATTTAGAAAAGGAATGAAATGTCACTCAATTTACTTCCTTCCAGAATATATTGACCAATATGTACAACTACTACTCAAGCTAATAAGCAAAGAGCTTATTGATATTCACAATCAACCTAAAACACTTCGGTTCTTTTTCTCATCAGGGTATGCAAGTCCGTTTGTTACTGCCCACACACTTTGAAAACATTTCCAAGCTCTATCATTGTTTAATCACTTTCCTTCCCTATCGACTCTCTCTCTGTTCATAACATAAAGGGCAATATGCTCCCCTCGCTCATGAGTTTTAAAGCTTTTTTAAAATGTAGGTCGCTAATACATTGCCTTTCTTGGTAATTGAATAGAGAAAGGTTTTAAAGGACAATAACTTGCGGATTAGGTTATGCACAATTAGGTCAGAGCCCTGCAAAGGGGCTTTTTATCATGAATTTTATCCCTTTCCAATGTAAAAGATGTGAATGTGTTCCTGGCCGATGATTGAATATCATTAGCTCCAGTGTTCCGCTTTGATCATGTTGAAGGTTATGTATACCATTGGTCCACATATATTCGATAAGTAAATTGAGTTGACATTTTATTCATTTTTCCTAATAAATGTTGAACTCTTTTTTCATGTGGGACACAGCTTGTCCTGGTTAAAATAATACTGTTTTAATTTTAGTGAGGAAAATTACTCCCCAGATCTGGAGGCACGAATATTCATTAAAGGCCAACATTGATCTTGTACCATACATAGCCTAATTGTCCAAGCACTTTGTAACTGGTAAAAAGGGTCTGCTGTGCAGGACAATACACATAGTTAGTAATACCAGTAGGGTTACGCAGAGTTTGGGGAACGGGCCCCAGGTTTTATTATGCTGAATTCTCCTAGGGACGTTGTGGCCTCACAGTCCATACCGTATGTGGGGTGCGCGTATGGTTTGTTTCACTCTACTCTCCATCTATCCAAGTTGGCGACAAGTTTCCATCTTTTTGAAGGAAGTGCGTGCTTTGGTAGGTCCATGCTAGCTTTGAGTCCCGTTTGACCCACGCTTGTCACATACAAGTCCGCTTTGGGCTTGCCAGCTTGGTTTGTCCACACACGCTTTAGTTCAAGTAAAGGATGGTCGTTGCGCATGACATCCATGCATTGATCTAGACCTGATCGAGAGGGATCCTGGGCGACGGCAGTGTCATGGATGGGTAGCAAAGTTATTGCGTGAAATTTTCTGCTCCTCAAGGAGGGATGTTGATGGGGTGGGGGGTGGGTAAGCTACCAGTTCATGACCTTCTTGGCGAGCTTGATTGTTTCAGTTTCTCCTAAGGTGTTTGCAGGACTATGCCAAGACAGAATTGGAAAATATTCTACAGCGTCGCCAAAAGGCAACAATTCGTCAAACCACGAAAGACAACCACCAAAATCTTCATGGCATCAGATCAATCTTGTTTGAGTGTACACTGTTGCCTCCATTACCGGTGTAGGTATTCAAACAGTTTAAAAAAACCTTTGGGTCCATGTCCTTCTATGCTTTGTTTTTGTGTCCGCTCCATCGGGGGGCTAGGGTGAAACCAAGTGTAAATTCATAATAAATTATTAAAATCATATAACCGTCTGTTTCCCGCACACGAAACTGGCACATTTTCTTGAAATGAATAAAATGTCAGTCCAATTTAATTCCCCCATATCCGTGATCAAGGATACACATGATGAAGCAAACAATGGAGTTAAAGATATTCAATCAGCACCGGTCCGGTATGCGGGTTAGAAAAACACGTATCAGAATTCCCTGCTGGACCATGTTAGAGTTGTCGCGCACTGAAAAATTTCCCTGTTTAAACCGGTAAGGCCTCTCCAATTTAGAACCCGCGTACTTTTCAGGACAAAATACTTATCATCCTCATCATAATAAACTTGACTTCTATAGTGCGTGTTCAATTATCTTTGACCATATTTTCATCAGTCATTTATTATCAACGGAAGAAGGACGAACAAACATCATGAGAGCATGTTGCTGGGCAAGCTTTGAACTAGCCACTGTGTTCAGAACCAAATCCGTAACTTACGGCTCACGTTCATTTCATTTCTATTCAATTTACCCGCGTTTTCAGAAGAAAAAATTGAGTGTCAACGACCTATATATAATGTACACTGGTTAGTTATTGGCGAGAGGACGGGTATTTGTCACTCACCCGAAATCGTGAGGTGTGAACCCGTCGCATATTAACAATGGCCCTACATATACCCAGCCCATTGTAATATCTTTAGCTCTAGTTTGCTGAAGTCCCGATACATATCCAATGGTCTTTGATAGTGGGAAAGAGAAAAAAATTGAGGTGACATTTTATTCATTGCAAGAAACTGTGCCAGTTTTATGTGCGGGAACAGACAGTTTGTGCTTGTAATTTTATTATAATTTAAAGCATTTGGTTTTTCCCTTAGCCCCCCGATGGGGACAACAGGATTTGTTATACAGTTTGGTTATTTGGTGACGCCCCAATAGTCTAGTTGAGTATGCCAATTTAATCTAAAGGCGCACCCCAACCGCTGTTTTTATGGTGGGGGGGGGCTTCAGATTGCAATGACCATTGAAGTCTTCCATCTTGAGGAAATATTATTTTACGATCCCGAGTTAGAGAGGAATAGTTGGAAGCCATCGCTTATGGTGCCATATTCTCTTCAAGAAATTCTGTTTTTTGTCCCTTTTTAAATTGTTTTCTTCGAAAGTGTAATCCGGGTGTTCACTCCATCAATGAGCCTGTGTTCGAACCGATCTAAACACTTGACCTTCTATCGCCTACCTCTAATAAATGAATGTCTGTTTATTTATAAGAAAATGTTTTATTTATCAAAGAAAGCAGTAAAATGTGATTTTTTTTACTAGAACGTTGATTGTGTTAGTACTAGAATGTCAAGCAACTTTTATAGACCTCATGAATAAGGAAGGACTTCAAATTAAATCAGGGTGCTATATATTTATTAACATCCGAAGTGCTTTCATTGGTTCTGGTGCTGCCAACAGAACTCATCCGATTCATTTAATTTCACGCTGCTGCTATACCGATTATAGCACGCAGCAATATCACCTGTTCGTTCTCAACTGGTTCCGAATGAGAATGAAGAGGCGCCACTCTTAACGATCGACGGGTGCCTCATATTTTTGTAATACAGCTGCGAAGATTTCTTGAATTCTGCAATGTGTTTAAAGGCGTTCGAGAGACTTTTCAGACTCAGGTGGTCAGAAATATGCGCAATGATAACGGGAAAATCCGTTATGGTCTCATCGTTACCGGCAGCTGAAAATTCAAGTCAGACTTTCCGTTAGTGAGTGGTGTTGTTGTTTTTTGTGTTAGTAACATTGCCGCTGTGAGTCAATCCTAGAATTGAGAGTTCAAAAAGTACTCCTAAACAATCGTAGATTATGCTCGATATATATACTTTGACTAGTTAGGATTTGTGTCCGGTGTCACTTGTCAATCCTGAACACAACTGTGTTATCTATCAGGGTATGATATTTACGGGTATTCCGTTGCATTGCATAGCTGGCTTACTTTTTTTTCGGCAATGAGATTATTGATTGCTGTCATAATTCTCTGCGCAGAACTGTGTTTTGACTCGCAGGTCACTTGCGGCGCGGTCAAGTATGTTATCAGGACACAGATACCATCCAAGTTTTAACAAAATCATATTTGCTCAAAAAAAAATTTATGTTGGGTCATTTTTTGTTACAAACTGGCAACCATGGCAGATCAACTGCTTCATATGGTCAGTTTCTCATAATAGTGTTGGCCAAAAAATACAACTTTATTTTTTTGGCCTTTTTTGGCCAAAAAAAGATGATTTTGTGGCAAAAATATGATTTTGGAGATTTTGGATGTATTTGATATCCTCAAAAACAATGCTTTAATCACGAAAATTATTACCACTTTTGAGTAATTTGACTATATTTTTACGACGTCTTAAATAACAAATTAAAAAGATAATTAAAATAAAGAAAATAAAAGCATTCCAGAGCATTTAGGTCAAGTTTTTTCTCAAAATATTGTTTCATTTTTGAACTATTGCACATACAACATGTTTAAGTAGAGAGCACAAAGCTCAACAACACATTAACACAGTTCTGTTGAAGACCCTAAAGTGAATTCTTTTACGTTTAATTAGAAATTGCAGTAGTGTTAACTTTAAAGTAGCAATCTAGGATATGTTGTACAATGTATTGCTGTATCATCGGATGTACATTCACATAGTGGTTTGGCCCTAAATTGCATTTTCCTGATTTCACTGTATTTGTTACCTAGAAGACATGTACTTTGAGATGAAAATCATTTTTTAAACAGCATATATATGGCTATATTTTAGTCATAATTAACATATTAAAGTAGTCAAAAAACAAAGGCAATAAACGCTTTCCAGGGCATTTAAGGTCATTTTTCCTCACCATCATACGTATATATTTGGAACCATAAGCACACAATCATCAAAACATGTGTAAAAACTGTTTGGACTGAACCTAACATATAATGCTGGCTGTCAACTTTTTAATTAGAAATAAAGCTACATAGTTTTTTCCCATGTACGGAAACCAATATTGGACCCGCACAGCAGTTATTTTGATTTTTTCTTAATCCATTGCATTCACTGACTCTTTTCTCTACATTATTATTCCATAATCCGATTTTTGATAAACAGGTTCTTTACAAATACAATATTCCAAGACCTTGCCTTTGTGTTCCTAATTTCAATGATCTATTGGAACACCAAAGAAGTTACCCTGTAAGTTTCGACAGACCCTGACTGCGCAACGCATTGGGGGCGATGATTTAGAAACACTGACTTCTGTATCAGTTGGTATTCTCTTCCACCGTGGTGACTCCCCGGGCGGGAGAGCGCACACCGTGAGCCCCGTCTGGGCGGCGCAGCGGCCCGGAAAGGGGGGATGGGAAAGCGTCGGCTTGAATGGTAAGTATAAGGAGATTATTTTGATCTGACTCTTCCCGGGGGAGAGGGGAACCACCTACATCTCCTATTACGTTCCCATTCAAGCCTGAGTTATGCCACAGTTGCAACTGGTAAAGTCAACCCGGATACCAGAGTGCTCGGTCCATAAGGCAAGCAAAGCTCTTGTGATATGGTCTCGCCGGAGAAGGTTGAACAAACCAATAAATAATTTGCACTTACCGACTTTCAATGGTAAAGTGCTACTGGAGCTGTGGCGACTGGCAAGCTGTGCATGCTGCTGGATGCACGAACTGACTGATATGTCTACTGCCGTCGAACCGCTGCGTATTAGGACATCTCGGGAGATAAATTGTTGGAGAGTATACGGACATACCCATCCCTAGCGTCCATGACCATCTTGTATAGAGCTCCCCGGAGGAGACCCAACAGCCGCCTTAGATCTTACGTCGTGAGCCCCTATGTGCGTCCCCGTCAGACGAACCTCCGTCTAGCTAGTCTCTCCTTTATGAATAGCCCCGATCCATCTGGCTAATGTCGTCTTGGATGCCGGGCGAACGGCTTCTGAGTTTTGAAGGAAAAGCTGGTCGTGACCCCCCCCCCCCCCCCCCATATGGCTGATCTTGCTGAGGTCAACTTCAGAGGCTCTTACTGGACACCAGAAGTCCTTCATCGCTTGGAACCTGAGCTTATCGGAGATCTGGAAGGATGATCGGCTGTGGGAGTGCTGAGAGATTGATTCTTGGCCAGGTAACCGATCGTGGAAGAAGGCGATACTCGTTTCCTTGTGAATGTTGCGTTGATTCGCTCTATAGAACCGCAGCATGGATATCCGATAACTCCTCCTGCCTTAAATGCTGCGGCGACAGGAAGAGAGTCTTCTTATCTTCTTGTGGTGCCTCTAGAGACTCCTGGTGAAGAGGCTCATAAGGTGGACTGTTGAGATGCTGGTGGACTGTTGGCAGGTCCCACGCTGGCACTAGAGAGCGATCGGACGGCCGTTGATGCAGCATTCCCTTGATGCGATTAATGAAGCGCTGGTGATCTAGACACGGTGATGCTCCGCCAAACCCCAGATGAAGGGCTCCTACTGCCGTGCGGCACTCCTGACTGTGCGTGTTTGGCTCCATCTCGAATACCCTGCATCAGAATCCGCCACATCCTTTAGCTTTGCTGCAGAGTCCACTTGGTGATCCCTCACCGTTCCGGTACTTGACGAGTCGGGCATCTTGGGCGAATGCCTGCTGCACTGTAAACTAGATTAAATTGGCCATGCATTCAGGTTGATCGCCTTCAGAGTCTCCATCGGAAGGAGACACCCTGAGTCTTGATGGGGTCTTCCTCATTGGAAGAGTCAACGGGTTGGCGTACAACAGCGCCAGGAGTCTTGGAAACCACGGTTGCCGAGGCAAATTCGGGCACACTAGAATCACGCGGCAGTTGGCTTGTCCTGGTGAACTTGAGACGAACTCGAGGAACTAGGGCGGTCGGAGGGAAGGCGTATACTGTGACTCCGTCCCCCTCCATTGTCAGGGCTTCCTGGTGAAGGGCCGCTGGGTCCATGGCCCTGAGCAGTATGTCGGGAGCTTGGCGTTGAGGCGGCTTGCGAACAGGTACAAGTGGGGTGTTCTAGCCTATTGAAAACTATTCTGCAATCTTGGGGTTGAGTCGCCACTCCACCGACGACCACCGGAATCTCGATGTCCCCGACTTCCCGGATGTCTTCCTCGATAGGGCAGCATCTGCCAGGGTTTGTCTACCAGGAAGGGACGGCTGTCAGGGTGATCCGACGACGGAGACACCACTCAAGGACTTTGACTGTCTGTAGACAAAGGGTGCGACTCCTGGTTCCTCCCTGCTTGTTTATGGGGAGGGACGACCCGACATGTTGGTCGCACATAGGACGTGACTTCCCTTGACTAGATGGAGAGTCTGTTCAGCGCCAGATGACTGCCCACAGATCCACGTGTTGATTGTGATGCTGGCCAGCTCCTTGCAAGTCCCTTGAGCGGCGGCGAATGTCTCCTACGTAGGACTTCCACCACCCGCTCTTTGGGGACGGTCCCGTCTGAGAATAAGATGAGGATAGTTTTTACAGTAACAATAGTTATACAATGCATAAATATGGATAACTTACAAGACTTAATTGTTCCACTATTATTTGCTATAGTGTGTGAACAAAGTAGTTATCATGTAGAAGCATGATACAATCTTACAATAATTGGTTTCATTTGTAGTGAAATAAGTACATTAATTTGGCCAAGCTTGTCCAACATGGTAAGTAATTAACTTTACTGAAAACTCTGATAATGAGTTCGTTATCTTACTAGGCATGTTTAAGTATGCTATTTTAATATATAAAAAAGTTAAAAGAGTTAATAATATTAATGGTATGTTACAACTTCGTAAGGTCTTGATGGTCCCTGTCATAAGTCAGCGATTTTATTCAAATTAACATAATTTGGAGGCACAATGTCTTAAAGACCATAATACTTTAAATTTTCTCTTTGTTTTTTTCTACATTGATTTGTTACTTATGACCCAAGTTGTCGTTCAAATATTTCAAACTGATTTTTAATACAGCTATGTTGAATTTATCAAGTACATTTACAGGCTAAATTAGCAATCAAATTTTTCTCCAAGTCACAATTTTGAATTAATTCCCTGGGGTTTTTACTAAACAATTATTTTAACCTACCCTAGACTGCCGCTAAAGGTTACACAGCTTTATTTCTAATTAAAAAAGTGAGAGCATTGTATTTTATGTCAGTCAAAACTGTTTTAACATGTTTTTATAATGAGTTTTGTGCGTCGTCAACATGTTCTATCATTAAGTTTTCAAATATACGTTATGTTGAGAAAACTGACCTTAAATGCTCGCTGTTTTATTTCTTTGTTTTTTACTACATTAATTTGTTAATTAGGACTATAAATTATAATATAGCCCATAACAAATACAGTGAAAATCAGAAAATCCAATTTTCGGACCAATACCACTATATGAAGGTTTATCCGATGATATAGCAATCATTGGAACATATCCTAGATTGGCCCTTTAAAGTTAACCCTACTGTAATTTCCTTCTACTTAAAAGTAAACAAATTCACACTTTAGGTCAGACAGAACTGTGTTAATGTTTTTTTGATGCTTTTGTGCTACCTTATACAACATGTTTATTACATCAAGTAGTTGAAATAAACAATATTTTGAGAAAACTGACTTAATGCGCTGGGAAATCTTTATTTCTTTGTGTTTTTACTACATTACTTAGTTAATTAGACTAAAAGATAGCCCATATTGGTTCAAAACTGACATCTACAACGACAGTGTCTTCTAGTTACCAAATACAGTGAAATAAGCAATCCCAATTTCGGACCAAAATCACTATGAAATGTTCATCCGATTGTATATTCAATCATTGAATCATATCCTAGATGGCCCCTTTAAAGTTATCACTACTGTAAGTTCTACTTAAAAGTAAAAGCATTCACACTTAGGTCAAACAAACTGTGTAATGTGATTTTGTGCTTACTTTAAACATGTTAGGTGCACATAAGTTCAAATAACAATATTTTTTTTGAGAAAAAATGGCCTTACATGCTCTGGAATGCTTTTATTTCTTATTTTACTTATCTTAATTGTTTTAAGATGTTAATATAGTCCAAATTACTTAAATGGTAATTTTTCTGATAAAGCTTGTTTGAAGATATCAAATAATCCATTCAATCATATTTTGGCCAAAAATCATCTTTTTTGGCCCAAAAAGCCAAAAAATAATTTTATTTTTGGCACAACTCTTTTGAGAAACTTTACCATATGAGCAGTTGATCTGACATGATTTGCCCAGCTTGTAACAAAAAATGCCCACACTCATGTTTTTCTGACACATTTTATGATACTTGCGGGCGTCTGATTGGTCAACTCGGCAAAACGGTGTGTCCTTGGTGTAAATATTCATGAGTAGACGAAGAGTAAAGACTCTTTTAAGGAATAAAGCGTACAATCCGTGTATCCTTTGTTCCTCTATAGAAGCTTTCATGCTATGCTATATTCCATATTTTCTTATACTGAAGAATGAACCGAAAACTAACCTGATAATATTGAAACCTGAGATAATATGGTATATTCATCTCAGATTGAAACGGTTCCGAGGGATACAACACACAAGAAGGACGACTCAACTTTCTGGGAGGTTTTCGGGGGGGGGCGCAGGTAGTCTTATGGTGTAGTGGTAGTATAAGCCTACACGCGTATTAAATATAATATGGGGAAGATTACCATATTATGGGCGGACTTGTTTGGTGCAGCGTATCTTCCCTCGCCTTCACCGAATGAAGTCTCGGGTTCGATTCCCGCAGGGGCTCATTTCTCGGTGGCTTTAGGTGAATTTGTTTCTCGATCCGTACTCGTTCCCGCAGGTTTTCCTCCGGGTACTCCAGTTTCCCTCCTGCTTCTAAAATCGACCTTCTTGGCATATATCTGTTCTGGATTAATGGTTTTCTCTAATGTGCAGAGCGCCTTTCATGGCATCCGCCCAGCGCCTTGAGCACGTTTACGTGATTCGTGCGTTAAATACAAATTATTATTATAAATTATTATTAATTAATGTACTAAAAGGGAATTGAACAATTTTAACAAAACTATCTACCATATTGACATCGACCATCATCTGCTGCTCTTCTATGGGCGTTTAGCCCCGCCATCTCTCCCTTCGACTGGCAACATTTAGTGCACAACTATTCGGGTAAAGAACGTCATCATCACACACCCTTTCCACCAGATCAACGGCATTGACACACTCCTTAATCATCGTCGGCTATGTTCACCTCTGTCGTCGGTGAACTGCCGACGCAAATATATTCTGGTGCACATTTTCCGTCTCGCCATAGAATCCACCGCCGGTTCATCCAGTACTTTTGCGCATTCCCGGCAACAACCGCATGAATCTACAACTTTTTTTGAGAAACACAACTGGACTCTGAAAGTTCCACACAGGATTCTAAATCACAGACTGCTGGGCAATCGGGTGATTTCTGGGCTATAGAAATGACAGAAATACCCAACATGAAAGATTAAAACTTCATCTTGATCACCACAAACGTACTTCTGTTAAATGAGGATTGATTTTCTTGTTTTCTGACCATAAAACATTGACCGTGATTCGTGATTCAGTATGTTTCGGATTGGCAGGCGCCGATCATGACCGTTATCGCGGGTTGGCATTTTTCGCTGGCAAGATATGAGCCTATTTTGATTTGGCAATAGACAGCTCGATTAAGGGTTCCTCAGTCTCTCAAACACAGCTGCTGAACGGGGTGGGGTCATTCGGGCTGGACAGGTTAGAGGGGTATTCTGCGATATGATCAAGATCCAAAAATCTATAAACAATGATATGAATGAATAAATGAAAATGTGCAGATTAACTGAAAAAAGAAATTAATGAATAAGGGAGACCAATGATTTAAATCACCAAAATATCAAGACAAAGTGTAGGGGTTGCTTTAATTGCTCCATTTCTTGTTAAGAAATACGAAGTTAAAAAAATATTGGTCCCCTAGTTGGATTATTCTTCCTCGAGGTTAAAAATTGCATTGGACTTGGTGGGTTGTTATCGATAATCATCGATCCATGAATGGTTGATTGAATGATGGAATGATTGATACAGTGTAGTGATTGATAGAAGTTTTCTCTAAATGCAAAGGTGAATTTCTCTCTCTCAAGAGTGATACGACGCCCCATAAAAAAGAAGCCCCTAAAAGAGGAAAATTTCACACATGATTTTTGAGCTCAAATTTGTTCTTCGTAATTTGCAAAATGATATCCGTTTCAGAGGCGTTAGCCAGGATCTGAATTTGAGGGGGGGGGGGGGGGGGGGGGTGGGGGGTTGGGGGCGGGGCCTGAGAAAAATGCATCGACCATAAAGCGTAGGTCATCGCGGCGTGGGGTCAGGGGCCGCTTCTAGGCCCGGTGGGGTCCAGGGCAAAGCCCCGGACGGGGTCAGGGGGAGGTCTTCAAAGGACATAAGGGCTATTTTAGCTTGTGTTAGCCTACTCCATTTAATCATGTCGCCGTAGCAGTGGCGGATTTAGTTAAAGGGCCCTGTCAGCAGCTTAAGGTGGGGCCTTTAGCGTCGCTTTCGCAACACAATGTTGCACTTTAGTGCACGTAATAGGGGTAGTCTGAGGGGGCCCTGAGAGCAAATTATTTTAGGGGGGCCTCGTCAGAAGCGGTGCCAGTGACTCTTTAAATCGCCACTGCCGCCGTAGTAGGGCTACATCACGGGTTTTTTTTTTCACCATCAAGTTTTTTCTGGGGGGGACTCAAAAATAGGCTGAAAGCTTTAAGCTTTTAACTGCAATAAATTCATATATTATTTATAAGTTGTACTCACCTGATCCTTTAATGATTGACCATGACCCTGTAAAAGTACGTCGTTTCAAAGATCTGAATTGACCACTACGAAAACTCGCGCCAAACGTTTTACGATACGTATAGTCTCGCAAACAGTCACAGTCACCGGCGGATGCGATGCAGAGGGTGCCAGTTACGAGAGCCTGCAGTGTCAGACCCATCACCCCCTTCCACGTCTCGATCCGTGCCGCGCCCTGTAAATTTGATTTATTTGATACGCCTTTTAACGCGTTTACTCGATGTATACAACAGCGAAGTTTGGTCGTAGGCCCCTAATCGTGTTTTATTAACTTAATTTGTGGGGTCTTTTTTGTCTTCTCTTTCCCTTTTCTCTTTCTTTTTCTCTTTCCCTTCCCGCCTCTTTTTTTATTTTAACGGGGACGCGAGCCCCCTGAGCCCCCCCTGGCTACTCGCCTGATTTTTAATCTTTTTGTAATTATCAAAAGTAAGCGAGGTCTTATTTCAGCATTCGTAAGACTGCGATTAAAATGGCTATAACATTGAAAGCAACTCTGCATGCAATATTCGGGGCAATATTCCCTGAATCACTCATATCTTATTCATTTTTGTTCAAGGTCTAGGTTCAGTAAATTCCAATAACAATAATCATTATGTTAATATTATCTGTGTGGGCATGACGTTTCCTTCATAGCGGGATCTTAATCAAAGGCAAAATTGGCACTTTAATTTGATAATAAAACGCACCCATTCAAATACTTTGGCCCAAAATTTTAAATTTGGAATTATAATAAATAAATATAAAAAATAAATTAAAAAAAATGAATAAAACCAAAATAAAACTCGCCGTCATCGCGTTAAGAACTTGCAAACTCTCGCCGTCTTGCGTTGCAAACTTGCAAACTCGCCGTCATCGCGTTAAGAACTTGCAAACTCTCGCCGTCATCGCGTTAAGAACTTGCAAACTCTCGCCGTCGTCGCTTTGCAAACTCGCCGTCATCGCGTTAAGAACTTGCAAACTCTCGCCGTCTTCGTGTTGCAAACTTGCAAACTCGCCGTCATCGCGTTACAAACTTGCAAACTCGCCGTCATCGCGTTACAAACTTGCAAACTCGACGTCATCGCCTTGCAAACTTGACGCGTCAGACGCGACGTTATGTCGCTTCTAGCGTGCCATAAGCACTGATTTAGGCGATGGACATACTAGTCAAGATGGAGATGTTGCGAAGGGTGCCTTGAATGTCTGGTTGTCGGTATGGTCTATAATGGCTGTGCTGGTAGGTGTGTTCCCTGCCTTAGATGCTGTCATTGGAAAGTGCAAGTGAGGTGCTGTGCGGTAACTAAGCATCATTTAAGCATCAAAACCAATCCCTATGTGAGCTCCACTAACCGAATTTGCACCGGACCTTGACTATACGCAGATGATCTAGCTCTAACAGCTGATATGATATGTGGTGCACATGCACAACATACCAGAAATAGGGATGATTGGCAGGACAAGTCGGCTACATCTAAATGCCAAGAAGACGGAATATATGACCGTCAACGAGTAAGTGATCATCCACCTATCTGCACTACAGATGGTAGCCAACTCAAAGAGGTCAAGACTTCAAGTATCTAGGAACCTATGTTGCTGACAGCAAGAAAGACTTCCTGTCACGAAAGGGACAAGCTTGGAATGCTTGCAAATAAAACTACACCATATGGCAATCTGGTATCTTTAATTCAACCAAGCTGAAATTCTTTAGAGCATGTGTATAGAGTATCCTGTTATATGGATCTGCTGAGACCTGGACAATGAAGAAGTAGAAAGAGCTACAGGCTAGACTGGATGGCACCTACACCAGCTTCTTATGCGAGTTCAAAACATATCCTGGTGTGAGCACAAGACAAAAGCACGATGAGGATATAGAGATATCCCTCAATTTCATCTTCTGTTGCCCAACGCCGTGCACGATTTGCTGGTCACTGTATCGTGCGATTGATCAAGTAGCTCAGACGTCACGGTGTTGAAGTACCGTGCCCAACAAGGGTCGTGACCCGTTAACTTACAGTGATTGTGATTGCTCGAGACATGCCGCAGGATCCATTGACTCCCCAAACTTAATGACAAACAGGGACATTTGCGCTACATGGTGAACAGCATCTCGGCTGCGGCTCGGTAGAATCTTTGTCTAGATTCCTTATAAGGCACCATTTGCGGCACTTAAGAATCACGTTTCAGGGGTCCCTGCCAGTGGTAAGAAGGAGCTAGAAGGTCGATTTTGATATATGGTGTGATGTCATAGCCTATTTTCCTAGTGATAAACTTGCAAAGGAGACTCAATGCATAAAATCAGCGAGAAAGTGATATGACATCACTCCTTACTTCGGGCTAGGGTATGCCCATACCACCCTTACCGAGTGCCCATTTTTGTTTAATTATTTGCTTGGTTAATAATGTCAACCAAATAAATCGTTTGTGATGGGTATGACTATTCTAAACAACAAAGAAACTTTGGTGTAAAATCGGAGAAAGATGTAAGCTAAGAACAACTAATGAGAATGAGGATAAGGCATGGGTTGCCCATTTGACATTTCTCGTGCATTCAAGCGGCGAAGGCAACTGTCTAGTCTTTTCAACGCTATATTGCGGAGGTTATTCTAACACTTTTATAGGCTACTATTTTAAATATCTTGATAATCCTATAAAAACTTGGGGGTAAGTACAAATATAGTACAAACATACAAGCGAACAGAATTGTATATCAATTATGGTGTCGGCCTATAACCAGTGGGGGGCATGGGGCGGCGCGCTCTCCCCCCGCTCAGAAACCTCCCCCCCCCCACGCAGGCCCCCCAAATGAACTGGCCGTTTGTACAGTGTCTATGGAACATCGAAAAAAAATTATAAAATCATTTGTATTGGTATATTTTTGTACGGGTTGGATATGCTAACCAAGCCGGCAGTGGTTGCTCCTAAACTGTGTAAGACAAAACCATAATACATTTTATATGATATGGACCTTCTATGAATGCGATTAAAAAGTCCACCTTGAGATTTTTCAAAATCCTTCTCTGCAAATGCCCCAGATTTGGAAAAGGCGATATGTGCACCATAACCTGCACAGTTTGCCCACAAACACTACATTGACATTTTAATGTAAATATACCGTTCTGCAGGGCCCTGGCTATCCGCTAAGAAAACGATGGACACCTTTCTATGAAGCTTTATTAGTATAATCTAGGCCCTCGCATCTCGCCAGTCGGATCTCGCAATCTCGCACTAGGATCTACGCATCTAGCCCTCGCATCTCGCCATCGGATCTCGCCTTCGGATCTCGGATCTCGCCTCGGATCTCGCCCTCGGTCTCGCCCATCTCCCGCCCTCGGATCTCGCATCCCGCCCTCGGATCTCGCATATCGGCGATTCGCCCTCGGTTTTCGAATCTCGCCTAGGATCTCGATCTCGTTTATCTCGGCGTCTCGTGATAATGCTTAGGCCAGGAAAGATAATGAAACTTTTGGTGTAACCTAGAACTAATTGCTATCAATGGTTTTTTCTTCAACACAATGCATTTTAGTTGAAGTCCGAGATAAATCCGGGTGCAGAGATAGTCTCATTTTGAAATCAAAATGGCCGCCAGTTCAAAGGACTTTTTCCCTGGAACTCAAGATCCGAGGGTCCGTTAGAGATGTAATGTTGTGTATTCACCCATTGTTTGGGGGTCAGTCTTACGAACTCAATAAGAAATTAATAGTAATATGAGATGAATATGAAATAAGATTCATAGAAGAAACCCGTCAAGTCTCCAGTCTAGAAAAAACATCCACCCACAAGGCTTGTAAAAAATTGTTGTTGAGATGCGTGGCAGTAGTACACTGATTCATCCCTTTCAGAAAGTTTTGGATGAAGGTTGTCTTCCCACTGATTGGAAGAGTGCAAGAGTGGTCCCAATTTAAGAAAGGCTAAGAAGGCACCAGGCAACTATAGACCGTGGGAGTCTTACTTCTATTACCATGCAAAATCCCTCGAATTCCATCATCAGGGAACAGATATTGGGGCACGTTGAGCAAATGAGGTGATATCAAGGAATCAAAATGGTTTCATGGAAAAGGTAGATTCAGTTTGACAATTTACTGGAAACCCTGGATGAGGTAAGGGGGAAGGTAACATGATGCTCGATGAAGGAGGCGGGTTTACAATGATTACTTGGGATTAAGTCGAAAGCATTCGACTCAGGGCCACATAGAAGGGATTTAGCAAAACTGACAGGCTTATGGGATCAGTGGAAAGGTCTGGTCAGGGATTAGAGACTTCCTTATGCGTAGGGAGCAGATGGTTAGTAGGCGTGCCAATCTGACTGGATGGACGTGATCAGTGGAGTTCCACAGGGGTCCGTCTGGGGCCATTCGTTGTATTATACATCATGATCTTCCTGAGAATGTTGAATCAGAATTTGTTAAAAATGTTGCAGACAGATACCAAGGTAAACAGAGATATGCACTGTGATGAGGTGCGGAAAAATGGCAGAGAAAGACATGAAGCCCTTAAAATGGTCAGGACATGCGTTATAAGATTCACTGCAAGCAAGTGTAAGGACAACACATGGATTGCATTTAGGCCCACTTCAAGGCATGATACAAGCTCGGGAATGAAGTGATCCCTCATGCGTCAGAAGAGAAAGATCTTGGTGTCACAATAACGGAAGATATGAAGTCAAGCAGGCAATGTGCCGCAGCAGCAAACAAGGCAATGTCAAAACTAAGAGTCATTAAACGCACGTTTAAGCACTTTGACAAGCAGAGTTTTGCAGTTCTGTACAAGACCTACATTCGTCCTCATCTAGAATACTCAGTCCAAGCATGGTGTCCACACCTCAAGAAAGATAGAGAAAGTCCAAAGAAGAGCCACATAATTCATTCCCAGCATCAGAGATCTTAGTTATGAAGAAAGACTGCAGGAAATGAATTTATATAGTTTGGAGCAGAGGAGACTGAGGGGTGACTTGATAGAAACTTTCAAAATGAAAGGTATGGAAGGCATTGAATCTGCCAAGCTGTTCGCCCTTAATTAACACCCACAGGGGAAGATGACATCAGTACAAATTGTACAAACCAGGGTTGAAGAAGGGTCTTAACTGTCGTAAGAACTACTTCTCAGTCCGTGTGATAACAGAAGCTAACAGGGTGAAACAACCTCCCAGAGTCAGTGGTGAATGTTGACACGATTAACCAGTTTAAGGCTCATTTGGATAAGTTTTGGCAAAAAAATGGATATGGGGTCAAAAAGGCGAAAGCCTGAATTATTCCCATCATACCTTAAGTGCAAGTGAAGTGTAAGTGAGAGTTTGCAGGTCGAACGCGGATGACGGCGAGAGTTTGCAAGTTCGTAACGCAATGACCGGCGAGAAATTGCATGTTCGTAACGCGATGACGGCGAGAGTTGGCAAGCGTTCTTAACGCGATGACGACGAGTTTGCCAAGTGGTTTGCAAAGCGGAAGACGGCGAGGATTGCAAAGTTCGTAACGCGATGACGGCGAGTTTACAAGTTCGCAAATTCGCCCCTCAGAGTTTGCAAGTTCGCAAATTCGCCCCTCAGAGTTTGCCAAAGTTCGCAAATTCGCCCCTCAGAAGAAACCTCGGCACGCCTTCTCCCCCCCCCATAAATTTGCAAAGGTCTTTTACGCCACTGATCATTTGTTAAATGTTCAGCAAGTGTGATATGGATTAGCAGCGGTTTGTTAATCTGGAACATCGAAAAAAAAATTATAAAATCATGTATTGGTATTTTTGCTACTGGCATGGATATGCTAACCAAACCGGCAAGTGGTTGGCTTAAAACCCGTGTAAGACAAACCAATAATACATTTTATCTGATACCGGA